>JBBPTU010000591.1:0-20932 GCA_038094295.1 Tylopilus aff. beelii | reverse complement strand
AGTGCTGAGCTTTGTCCTTGACCTTGCCCTTCGACCACTTCTTCTTCTTAGCAGCTTTTCCGCCAGATGACGGGGCCGGTGCTTTCGCCTTGGGCTGGGGAACAGATCAGTCCATATGCGCAATCTAAACGATAACGCGTGCATCCAGCATGCTACCGAAAGTTTACTTATTGTGAAACTTCCGGAACGCTCACTGATGTACATCAGCAGAAGCCATACTCACCATGATGTTGTGACCTTGTCGTGGTCGTGGTCGGTGTCGATGGAAGTCTGTACCACACCCCACCTCTCTCCTTCGGCAGACCCCGATTGTTAGATCTCCGTCCTAATGGCAAAAGTGGTAAGTTATGTAATCACGTCGCTGCCCACGTCGACGCGTTAGGACGGTGAGTTCGGCGCGGACATGGTTCCCTGGCTGCTCTTTGCGCTCTCCCTGCCTGCCTTTGCAGTGCCTGACAGAATACATGGCGTTTCTCCTGCTCTCCAAGCAAAGTACGCACCTTCTGCATCAGGAACGTGGTCATGTTTGGACGGCTCGAAGGAAATCCCCTGGAACGCGGTAAATGATGACTACTGTGACTGCTCTGACGGCAGTGATGAGCCTGGTAAGCTACACGGTTCTCAATTGACTCTGATCGAACTAACAATATTTAGGTACCGGTGCATGTCCCGGGACAACGTTTTATTGTAAGAACGTAGGGCACATTGGTGCAACTATCCCTAGCTCACGAGTTCAGGACGGTCTTTGTGGTAGGTAACTTGCATTAGCCTACGCTGCCACGCTGACTTCCTATCAGAGCTCGAATGTTGTGACGGGTCAGATGAGGCACCAGGGGTGTGCTCCAATACATGTGAGGAAGTTGGTGCAGTATACCGCAAGCAGGAAGAAGCGGAGCGTAAATTGCGGAAAACAGTGCGTGTGATGTTTCGTGAAGGCAAACATCTTATTCAATATTCTTCAGGGTGCTAAAATACGTGCCACGTATATTGCATTTGCTCAGAAGGAGAAGAAGCGCGTTGAGAAACTCATTGATGACCTGGAGCGCGAGGTAGCGTCTCGTGAGATCGAAGTTGAAAGGTTGAGAGGTGAGGAGCATTGCTACATGGGAAGTATGCATACTGATTCTCTCCAAGATATTGCCAAACACGCAGAGTCTATATCAGCTGCTGAATTGGAGCGCAAAAAGCAATCACGTAGGCTTCATGTTCCATTTTCAGGTGTTAGTATTAACACCCTCATTTGATAGCACTCTATCAGTCGCTCGTCAGTCATTATATTGCGTTAAAATCTCTCCAGAAAGAACATAAGAAACACTTAGAAAAAGAAAGGGCACTTGGCGACATCCTTGACAGCTTGCGCACAGGATATAATCCAAATTACCAGGATATGGCCGTTCTGGAAGCTGTGCGAGGATGGGAATCCCTTGCGGGCCTTCCGCACATCAATGACATTCGCAAGGATGAGGATAATAACGAGGTAACACAGTCCGATGCACCCGACGTCGAAGAGGAAGAGGAGGGTATCTTGAATCCAGACCAAATCGAAAGGGAGTTAGACCGTTTGTTAAAGGTTGACCATGTCTCCCTACTCTTGGAGCATGACAAGATCGTCGGTCATCCCACAACACAATCGATCCGTAAGTGTGGTTAATGGATCCAATATGATATGCTCCCGACTACTGATTGTAACGTTAGTTTTCGATGTGGCCTCCTACCTCCCTGACTCCCTTGTTCCACATTACACTTCCCTTCGTGACCTGGTGCTTTCCTGGTTTGGTATTGGGATTGGCGAGTCCGATGCTTCTGATGGTAGCAGTATACAAATTGTGTATGCGGACATCCTTGTTAAAGATCTTTCTGTAGAAACCAATCAAGCACGGCAGGTTCTATCCGATGCAGAACACAGCCTCGAGCTCGCACGGGAGGAAGAGCGGACTGCGCGCGACGACCTCTCCAGTCTCTTCGACCCAGAGGGGTTCGGCCCAGAGGGTGAGTGGAAAAAACTTGATGGGCTGTGCCTCGAAAAGGACACCGGAGAGTACGTGGGTTTATATTCATCTTATCTAGTATTGATGCCTAATTTTGTAGCTACACCTACGAGGTCTGTCTATTTGATGAAGCACGGCAAAAACCCAATAAAGGTGGATCGACGTTCAGTCTTGGGTAAGTTGCAAAGAATGCGACACCTGGCACCAAGCTGAACCTGCAACCCAGGAAATTTTCTTCGTGGAATAAACTTGCAGAACCTGGCGAGCCTGAATACTATGTTAAACAACACTATACCCAAGGCACGAAGTGCTGGAATGGGCCCCAACGCAGTGTCGAGGTTGGTTGTTCTCATCTGAGCATTGACTAGTTTGTTAATTAGGATGTGCTCCTCAGCT
The DNA here is from genome assembly GCA_038094295.1 of Tylopilus aff. beelii. Classification (NCBI taxonomy): domain Eukaryota; kingdom Fungi; phylum Basidiomycota; class Agaricomycetes; order Boletales; family Boletaceae; genus Tylopilus; species Tylopilus aff. beelii. The sequence goes on along the minus strand of JBBPTU010000591.1, from coordinate 18,548 downwards.
TATTCTTTCGTGTGGTACAGAGAACGCCCTACTAACGGTTGCAGAGTTGGAAAAGTGCGAATATCGAATTACTGGGACCAGTCCTGCACTGTGTCGTCCGTTGAACGACGACAAGAGAGATGAATTATAATCCTAAATGACCAGCGTGTTTATTCTACTCGTCGCTGAACATCGCTACCGCCACTGCATACATCGTGATTCACGTAGCCACTTCACTGTTGTATTATCGGGGCGGGTCAAGGAATCACGGAACCTTCCATTACACCTTTTAGTCCTTTCTTCATAAGTTCATATCGTCTGGATCGTCCGAACCTCGTTTATTCGCACTACATGTAGGCAGGTTGAGATTGGTCATCTATCATCAGTGCTCAGTTTCTCATATCTTCCTATGATAATCTTGACATGTCCTGGGCAAATATACATCGTGTTTCCACGGATGTTTTTGACGTATTTGTGCGACGGTGACCCGCTTGTACCAGTGTCATGTCATTGCATAGACTCGGGGGGCGTGGCACCTATATCAGCTCATCCTTTGAACTCTGTCCTCCGTCCCATGTACATACTCATCCCTCCCCTCTCGGCCACACGCAAGCGTAACACGCACCAGGCGCTTTTCGTTCCAGAGATCCTTTTGATCATATTCAAGTATGTCACAGATGACTTGGGCAGGCCTCTCTTGCCAGCGCTTGCCTCCATCGCAAGAACTTGCCGGACATTTCAGCGCTCGGTCGAGGAGGTTCTCTGGCACGAATTACCCAGAGCCACAGCACTCTGTGATATTCTCCCCCCTCAAGTGCGGGGTAAGGAATTCCGGCCTTGGTCTCTGGTAAGTAACGCGTGTTTCGCGTGGCGCTCGGGCTAGCTCCCGATAGTGATACCGATGTGTAGAACCGCCGGATGCTTTCCGGCCCTGAATGGACGCGCTTCCTGGATCGCGCAAGTCGCGTCCGCGTTCTCGAGGAGTACGCGAAAGTTCCTGACGCTTATCATGAAGAGTGTTGGACCATCTTCCTCGCCATCGCCGCTTTGCGAAATCCTCCTGTACTCACTCCCAACCTACGGGAGCTAAGATGGCAGGCAAATCGCCTCTCCTACCGTCCCGCTATCAACATCTTTCTCGGCCCTTCCCTACGATCTCTGGAGATTGATGCGAAGCTCTTAATCAACCACGTTATCCGATCCCCTCTCGGGGATATCTGCCCCAATCTCGTGCATCTAAAAATAACAGGAAATGGCAGGTCTGCCACAGATACCATTTCAAGCGCCGTGCGCGGGTTGCACTGTCTGGAGATGGTGACCTGCCCTACGCTGGACAACGATGCACTCGTCCACCTCGCTCAGCTCAAAAGACTCTCCTATTTAGCAGTCGACATGCGTTGGTCCGAAATCGTTTTCGCAGAGCTTCATGATCGTTTTAATCCGGGGAGCTTCCAGAACTTGCAGACGCTCCTTTGGAAGGACTATAACCTCGACCTTCTCGCAGAACTCTTCCTCATGCCAGACATCTCACCGTTCAACGTCCACCTAGAGATCGAGTCGTTTTGCACCTCGGCATCACTACGCGCCTTTTTACACTCCTTTGTTGCAAAATTCCCACAAACGCGTGACTTTTCCCTCGTGCACGATATCACGGCTAGCAAACGCTTCGGTCTCCATGTAGGCCTGCCGGGACGCGAATACCAGTTAGACGGATGTGATCTGGAACCACTCTTCGCTCTGAAATCCCTGCGCGTACTAAGCTTCGTGGACGTTGGAAACGTCCTGCTGGACGACGACTTTGTCAAGACGATCGCATCTGCATTACCCGGGCTCGAGCAACTCCGTCTCGGAACGGACGCCGCGGATCACATTGGCTCGTCCGTCACGTTTGATGGCCTTCTTTCCCTTCTCCAGCACTGTCCTAAACTGCGATCGGTGGGGCTAAGCATAGACGCGGAGAGCATGCTGTCCTTCTCGGACACGACGGTGCGCCAGGAACACGTGACGCATCTGCGGTTGGAGGGGAGCATCCTCGGCTCGCGACGGGCAGAGGTGGACGACATGCTGAAAAAAGTCTTGCCGGGGTTGAAGACCGTCGAGGAGAGCCTGGACGGGTTGAGGTGGCGCGAACGTGAGGTGGGTGCGAGGCGTGGAGAGGACGGGGCGGATCGGACTGCGGTGGGAAGGAGACCCACTCTCGGCCGACGAACGCGAAATTCGCGCGAGAGCGCCCGCAGCGGGTGATGTCACGCTCGTCTTGTTATGTACAGCAAGTTCCTGCCGTTTTCCTTCGCGGGTGGCTCCACCGGGTCCTCGCGTCAGCAATACTCCGAGTCGTCGTCATCGTCCGGACGTTTGTAGCCGTGTTTCTTTTTTCTGGACGAGAGCAAGTCTGTTTCCAATAGTGTACAGTTAGATCGTCAGTGTACCTTGCACGTCGGTAGCACATTCATTACATGATCGATGATCGATGAGGTCGGACTACTAGTTGACCTGACGGGTGACAGCTTCAATGTTTGCACGCAACGTGAACGCTCGTTTCCAAGTTCCACATGAGTTTTGTGCCGGATCAAAAGGTCCAGCCGGATCCGCCGCCTCAAATGAGTACCGTACTTCCGAGAACCAGACGTAGTGGCGGAGAATGCTGCACTGGCGGATGATGACGCCGCGTCACGGTGATGTCAGACCGACTGCCCTTTTGGGATGCCGTGACAGACGCGCGACAAGACAGGTGCACCGAGTCTGGCACGGGGTCAATCACGTTGCAGGGGAGGATGCTCTAGAGCTTCTATTTTTGATTGCAAGCTAGTCTTGCAGGTACCGCAGAAATGTAGGCTGTGGAGGAAGAAAGAAAAAGAAAAAAAGGTATAAACACTATCGTACGCTGCATAGTTTTTTAATCGGATAGTAGTGAGACCTGTGAGCGAACCTAGGTATGCACGGGATTATTTACGAGCTACAGACGAATGTCGATGGTCAGACAAAGCAAATCAAAGAAAGAGAAAAAAAGCAGTGCGCAGAGGAGGTAAACGACGAGTGAAACGCAAGTGCGGCTAGGGACTCGTCATCCCGACGTCCTCACTCACTTCCCGCACTCGTCGCTGTGCCCTCAACTCTGGCGTCGCTTCTCCCCTATCTCTATCCTTATCGTCTCGTTCGGGACCATCACAGCCATCCGCGCGGAACACGCCCTCACCCTCGGATTCTTCCACGTCACCACAACATGAACTTGCCGAATTGGGAGGTCGTATCGTCGGTTCGTCGTCCGTCGTATCGCCACCCTCGGTTTCAGTTTCGGTAGATGTCTCGCTAAAGATACTACTTGCATCATCGTCTCGGGTGCGTACTGCACGCATGCTTGGTGTTCGGTCGGGTGCGACGGAACCGCCGTAAGCGTCAATGGCACCCATCGCACGTGCCGGACCTGATGGCGCCGAGGACGGTTGTGATCGGAGCTGTGTCGACGGGGTTCGGGGTAACTGAGTAGCCGGATTCTGGGTTGATGATGGTGATGATGATGATGAAGGGTGTGATTGCGACTGAGATTGGGAAAAGACGACAAGCTGTTCGGCATATCTCTGCATTTCTTCTGGTGATACGACTAGCGAGAAGTTGTTGAGGAGAAGAAATTGGAGCTCCAGTTGATTGAGCTCTGCCTGTGGTAGACCTCCCACCTAGAGGGTTTTGTGGAATAGATGAAACCCAATACCTTAATCACGACGGTGACAGAGATCAGCAGAAGTTGACACACCTTTGCGTATCGCGAATTTGTGTAAAAAACGTCGCTGAAGAATTTACTAGCTACCGTGACGCCCGCGATGACCAATCGGTGCACGTTGTAAGAGTCGATGACGAAAGTGCGACCGGTAGCCTCGGAAGCGAGGCGGGACATGCGATCAAAATAGACGAGGAGGGCAAGGAAGACTTCATTGGTCGTCGGGCAGTACTTGAGGATCCGTAAAAGATACGCTTCGAGTGTGATGGTTGGAATGTTGCGGGCGTGGAAGGTGAGGGCAGAGGCAGGATTGGCGAGCGCACCACGGGATGCAGAAGTGAGAGAACGCCACACAGGAGCACGAGAGGCAGTTTCCGATGATGTGCCTTGCGAATGAGACGGTATGGTATGGGCGGCCGAGTCTGCCGAGAGGGCATCGTTGCTGCGCGCGATTTGGGTAAGTAGGGAAGCGAGGAGCCTGAGGAGCTCTGTCGGGGCATAGGAATGAATGTCGACGGACGGAGGTGGGTGGGTGGGGGACGGAGGATGTGGAAGATGGTTGTGAGTGCTTTCGAGAGGTTGGGTGGGGAGAGCGGATGAAGAAGGGAGAAAGTGGAGCTGCTGGGCGGCATTTGGCCGAGTGACAAAGCGGTCGCAAGCCACGGCTGGAGGGACGGTGAGGGATTTCGATAGGTGGAAATGGGAGGAAGTTTGATGGGTAGAAGTAAAGGAGTGCTGTATTGGCAGCTTTCGGTGGGAGGGCCTCGAGGAGCGGGCGGTGGAGGAGGGTTGTGCGGATAGTGGTAGGGAGGGCAAGGAGATGTTTCTGTCGATGGCTCTGTGGTCAGAGTTGTGCAGCGGATTGACGAGGGCGAGCATGATGGCGGTCGTAAAGACTGGTCGATCTTGACGAAACCGTCCACATCTCCTTGCCACCGTGGGAATGTGACTGTCACACGATAAACAACAGCCCATTCCAATCATCCTCGCCAACGTTCGCACAGGCCGTCTCCGAAACGCTCCATGGCCTTTCTCACCGGGCTGGGATCTCCCGAGCCGCAGCTACGGGTTGACCCATTGGTGCACACCGTGTCGACGCTCGGCCGCGAGTGGATCTGTTCGGTCACCATCGCGATCGGCTTGGACCTCCACCGGGGCAGGAGTTCGAAAATTGCCAATTGGTGTCCGGCGACACGGGCCTCGATCGGAAAAGGAGGCAAACGGAAAACAAAAACGTCGTGCTGTCATGAGATGCTGACAGCGTATTCTCCTATATTTGCGCGTTTCCAACGCGCTTGGCGTGTCCACGTTCCGTCACACCGGTGCACTTTGCAGAAACGGTGGATGGATGGCTGTATGTGCCACGGACGTGATGGCATGTGCTGTGCACGATAGAGATTCGGTTGTACGACGAAACTGGTGATGAACCTGAGATATATAGATTACGTCAACGGGGAAGGCTATGGAGTTGTAACGAGATAGGATGGCGGGGCGCTTATGAAATTAAAAAACGCAAGGGAGAGAACTGAGGACACAGCGCCTGGTCCAGTGCAGAGAGAGCGATGCGACGAGAGGGGGGCACGAGGGGAGACGGGAGGGAGTGGAGGGAGGAGGGGAGGGGAAGGGGAGATGAGAAACGGAACAGGGCGATCGAACACGGGAATATGCTCGGCTTCGATTCCGCGTTTTGTACACATCCGAAAAGCGGTCGACACATATCAAAATATCCGGCACAAGGGGCAGATATAAAGGGTGGGATCCGCAGAGACGGTATCGAAACGCTGCCCTCCCTCGTCGCCGGTGCCAGCGAGGACGAGTGATGCTGACCAGTCGGGAAGGAAAGTCGCACGCTCTCCGTTGGGGGGTCGCTCGCAGCTGGCAACAACGTTTTTGATATGCACGCCCGATTTTGAGCTCGGATTTATAACACCAATTATCCTCTGCTAACTCTTCCGGCGCACTCGACGCACTCGACGCCCCGCCCCGCTCGCCGTCCGCCCCGTCCCCGAACACACCCGCCCGTCCCCGCTCATTTTCTCGCCTCCCCGTCGCTGTCCCCCACGACCTCGACGCACCCTTCCCCGTCTCGTCCATGATCCATCTCGATCGGAGCCACCACCATGACCTCGACCAAACCCAAAAGCAGAATCTAATCTTGTCCCGCGATCACGACGCCCCACACTTTGACTGGGACGACCTCGCCCACTCCCCCGACGCTCCTTCCTTCTTCCACGACGCCCTCCACTCCCAGCAGCCCCTTTCTCCCCACAACATCATCCTCCCCGACACCACTTCCCCCGCACAGCTTCCCCACGACGTCCGCGACAAGTCCTCCTCCCTCTCCCCTGCACCCGACTCTGGCTCCCCCGCGCCCCACCAAAACGCTGCATCGCTTGCCCACCCGCACGCCCACCCGCATCCCCCCGCGCCGGACAAGCAGGAGCCAGACCTCGCCGTCGAAGGTACCCTCACTCCCCTCACGGAGCTCTCCCCCGCCCCTGACCTGGACGACACACCCGACGACACCAAGGACGGCCAGGACGATACCAAGGACTCCTCCCACCAAGTTTCCTCTTCCCAGGAAGACCCCACCCGCGACAGACGTGCCCAACCCACCGTCCGCATAAACGGCACTTCTTCCCCGACTGCCTCGAGCGCTGGCTCGCCCTCCCGCCAGTTTTCCGCGACGGATGTATTCTCCGTTCGACTCAATGGAACTCCCGCTGTCGCTGGTTCTTCTCATTCCAGGGCCTCTTCGAGCGAATTCCTCGTGCCATCACTCCCCTCTGGACTCTCTGCCCCCGCCGCCGGTTCGTCCTCTGGTGACGCAAAGATTGTGCGCATCCTCGAGATAAATGCAGAACTCTTCAGGTACGTCGTCTCTCCTTCTCCTCTTTCACACTTTTCACCTTTTATCAGAGTCTGCATAGAGTTTCAAGTCCGTGGGATCCCGTTTTTAGATCCTCGTTTCCAACAGTTTGTCCCTCTTGCTCAAGCATCCCAGTCTTTCCCTCACCTCTGCCCAGGTATGCAATGCGACTTCAGGTAAACTTGACGTGGTTGGCTGCGGCCGCGGATCAACGGCACAATGTATGCGTCTTCTCCAACCACGTTTTTTCATCGCGTCCTGAAGATACCTTTTTAGAGCCCCAGCATTACTCTTCCAATCATGGAACCGCCCGTAGCAGTCGATTTCGTATCCATGGACCGAATACACCATCTGTACTCCGATATATCGACGATATTTGCCAAGGATGTTGCGCGGAGACAGCTCCTTAGCGTGACGCACCAGGGCTCTCCAATCGCTCCCTCGACCGTTCCCAACGGGGCATTGAAGCGTTCGCGGTCGGACGATATTCCAGATCTCGTCAGCAAGCGTCGCGACATGGGTGAAAACAAACCACAGGTCACGCAAGCACCGCCCCCGATTATGTCGCTGGCAGGTACTTCCCCACATCCAAACCCTCCGAGTACTTTCCCCCCTCCAAGTCAGCCCAACATTGCCCTGTCAACCGCACCAGCTATGCCACAAAGTCCACGCGTATCCAGCCCCGCCATGCCCCCGCCATCGGCAAATCCTTCTCACACGTTTGGTACGACAGAAGCCTCTATTGCTGCAAGTACGCGTGCGCGCGCCCGAGAGATGCAAATCCAGCAAGCCAGAGACCAACAGCTTCGGCAGGCTGCGCAGATGCAGCAAATGCAAGCTGGTCGCCACATGTCACCTCCCTCGACCTCCCAACAGGTCCCGCAGGTCGTGGCCCCTGGTCAATCGAATGCGATATTTGGACCACAAGCGCAACAGCTTAACGCAATACTGCAGAATCCTAACCATCCACTCATGCAGTACATGATTCAACAAGTGCCTCAGTTTACCTCGCTTCCCTTGCAGCAACAGATGCAGAGGTTACAGGTATTTCAGGTATTTGGTCCCAAAGACTCTGCTGTACTTGACTTATTTTATCTCTAGAATGTCCTTGCTCAGCGGCACCAGCAACAGCTCCAAAACACTCAGATGGCCACCCCACAACGCAATCCACAGATGGCTGGCATGGCACAGAACGCTTCATTGTCCCCCATGTCCAACGGTACAATGAATGCTGGCGGTGTGTCCAGTCCGATTTCTCCCCTCGCTCAACAGTCACCCGTCATGTCGCAACAACAACAAGTAATGAACCAAACTGCTCAAAATGGCATGTTCTCCTTTGGTCAAGGTCCCACCAACCCAGGAATGGACCCGCGCATGGCAGGCTCGAATTTCTCGCAGATGCAGGGAGGAATGCCCAACAACCTGAATGCGAACCAGCAAAGACAGTTTATGCTCATGCAACAGCAGATGCGGAATACAAACGGAAACATGAATGCTGTCCCGAACATGATGAACTCGCAGCAGCATGCCTATGCGATGGCCCAACGTATGGGCCAATCGGGGTCGTCGCAACCCGGCAACGGTGTAGGTGGGTCGCCCATGTCGACGTCAGCAGGTGATCAATTTCCCGCTCTTCGTTCCAACTCGACGATCCCTGGCATTGCACGAAGCGGGCGGTCACCTTCCGACGGTGTTCATTCGCCAATGACTCCGCGAGCGCCCTCGAGGATTTCTCAGCAATCCCAGCTACAACAAAACGATTATACGCAAGCGATGATGCAGCATTCGCACACTGCCATGGCTCAAAATCCGGCGGCGTTCAACCCCCAGATTCAAAACTCCGGCTGGTCACAGAGTACTCAGCAGTCGATGCAGCAGCAGATGGGAATGGTCACTGGGCAGATGAACGGGTATTCCATGAATTCGCCGAATAGCACTGGCGTCGGTGGCGGCTTCTTTGGGACACCGACACCCTCGAACTCGAATTGGCAGCAACACCAGGGCATGACGGGAAGCTATCCGTATGGGCAGTCGATGAACCAACACATGACACCGGACCAAGGCCGTCTATCACAGATGGCCGGTATGTCCCTACCTCAAAACATGGGACCCATGACGGATGGCTCGGGTGCTCCCGGGGAGTATGATATATTCAACTACGCCGGTTCATGATGTCTATCGACTGCCGCACTTTCTCGTCCAGTCATTCTGATGATCCTTGTCGCCTGGAGGTGTTATTTTATATGGTTCCCTCTTCTTTTCTTCTTTGCTCCATCATGACGCCAGGTCGAGCTATCTTGAATCGAGTCTCTGACAGGCTTGCTCTCTGGGTTGATCGACCAAGTTCTTTCTCTGCTTCCCCTTCTTTGCGATAGTATACTTTGATGGTGCATCGTTCTCGCTCTTACGCAGTCTGTTACGAAGTAGGCCTGTCTGTATGTTATAGAAAGAACGCAATCTACGTTCATCGATATCCGCGTGATCCATGGCACCCCGATAAGCGTCGGCTTTTGAAATCTCATGGTGTTCGCCAAGCTCTCCACGCAAGAAAAGGATGCGTTTTTCGGTCTCCTCGACGAGTGCGCGTCCAAGTAAAACGTCGTGCGTCTGTTCGTGACCGTCTTTCGCAGGTACTTTGAATCCAGACCCGAGCTCTTCAAGCAGCACGACGGTCAGGGGGGCATCTCGACCGCGGCTGCCGCATCGGTCGTCCAACGCGCCCTCTCGGCCAATCCGACCAGTTCTGGCGGTGCACACGTCAAATCGAACAATCCGTATGGCGCGGCGCTGACGACGGTGCGTGTCTGCCACGACGGGGTCGGACGTGGAGAGGGACGTCTGAATCTTGCAGGCCAACGAAGCGAACGTGGCGCAGGCGGTGACGGCCGGCCGCGTCGCCGCTGCCTCGCTCGCGTTCTCGCAGGGGGGCGCCGGTCGAGGGGCGGGCGTGGGTGGTCTCTTTTCCCATGCGGCAACGGCGGCGGCGAACCAGGGCCAGGGCCAGGGGCCCGGGGACGCCCCGACGTTGCCTCGCCGCGGCACGCCTGGTGCGGAAGTGGACAAGCTGGTGACGCGCAAGGTGCGTGGGTTTGGGAGGGGAGGCAGGGAGGTGCTCATGCGCTCACGCGCATACACACACACAGACGGGGATGCTCTCGGCGTTGAAGAAGCAGCCCCCGCCGAGCGTGGCGGTGCCCCCTGCGTTTGCGGCGCCCAAGAGCACGTTCGGGCCGCCGCCCGTGAGGCGGGCGACGTCGGATACGAATACGACTGCGACCGCGACCGCGACCGCTGGGGTGGCACCGAGGACGGGCGCTGCGCCGGCTCGCGTGGAAGAGGCGGCACGGGGCGAGTGGGCAGAGGTGCTGTACGACTATAGCAGCGAGGTGCGTCGGGGGTGTCGTCCCGGGCGAGAGGCTGACGCGACGTTTGGTAGGACCCGGGCGATCTGGGGATCGAAGCTGGCTCGAGGGTGTTGGTCACTGCCAAGTCGTCGGAAGATTGGTCCGTTCTTATCGTTTGTCTCTTTTGCTGGCATGGTGACGGTCTGACGTGGATACTTACAGGTGGTCGGGTAAGGTCGAAGGACAGGGGAGAGAGGGTCTTTTCCCGGCATCTTATGTCAAACTTTTATGATGGGGGACGGGTCGTTTACCCTCACACCAACACATGCATGTACTCGTGCGTCAGAGGTCATCATTGGTTCATCAAAACGACAAGGGTATGATACAATGTCAAGTACAGGACGAGGGTGAAAGATAGATGATGTATGCAATTACGGCTACAGCGGTATGGGTGTCCACGGAAACGCACCAGAGTCTGTTTGTGAAGAATGGAATTACAGAGACGGTCGGATTCATGAGATGATCGAGGTTAGGGATGTGAGATGAAGTATCGTCCAATGCGAGAAAGAATGGCGTTTTTATAGGAACAAGATCTTGATGTCCGTCTGGTACGTGATCATCTCCGAGATCAGACGTCGAGGACGTGTTGGCCAGCCGCCACCCGAAAGAGGGAGGATCGCGAGTGAACCAGCCTTCGGAAAGTGTTTCCTTGGCCGTGAGGGTGATGCTCGGCGGGTTCGACAACAGTCACAGCAGGAGGGGCGGCGCATGATTTAGTCATCGGAACTTCCTTGTCTTGTACTTTGGTGGCTGCATTCCACATGCGACTGAGGAAGCCAGGGGTGCTGAAGCTTTCTTTGATCCGCGGGGAACCGATAGGAGTATTGATGCCCTTGGAGGCTCCGTATACGAACGAGGCTACACGGGGCTTCCCACCATGACGGTGCACGACTCTGATAGAGCATGCCTCGGGGAAAGTAGGGCTACGGTTTTCCTGGCTCGTCGGGGAAACGTGACCCATCGCCTTGACGGTCGTCGTAGAATTAACAGAAGACGTATCGGATGCTTTTCTGCCCTCGCGGCGTATCTGAGACGGAAGAGCGCCAAGTATAGATCGTCTCCTCGATAACAGCTTGCCATCGTCGCGTTCGTCCTCTGGACTAGTAATCGAGCCAGTCGACGAGTCTGCATCCTCCATCAGAGAGTCCATTTCGGAATCGGTGGCGCCCAGAGTGTCAGAGCTATGGCTACTCGACAACGGGGATGACGGGATAGGCGGCGGAGGCTGTCGACTCGTCGTATTGTGGAGTACGCTCAGCCGGCTATGAGACATTCGCTTTGCAAGGCCACGGACCGTCGACACGATAGAAGAACTGCTCGCAGCTTGCGGGCGAGGAGGAAGAGGCTCGTATAAGGGAGGAGGGGGTTGCTGCGCCTGGGCCCTCGCTTTTCCAGCCCTTGCAACTTTTTCCAAAGCGGCGACCCTCGTTTCCAGAGGACTGGGAGGACAGATCGGCCTGTCTGCGATGAAGGGAGCAAAGTGCTGTAGCGCCTCGTCCTCGCTGAACCGAAGATCATAGTCGATGAGGAAGAGGAGCTGCCTTTCCATGAGGTTCACCTCGGGGAGATCGAAGAGCGCGGCATAAGCAGACCAATGCTTGTTTTTGGGAGACGAGTCGTTGAGGTATTTGGCAGCGACGATCAGCGTGGCCAAGAAGACGCGATGACAGGTACAGGGCATGCCTGTCAGGGTGACGTCAGGACGGGCGCACGAGGATAGGGGCAACTCACCTTTGGCCATCGCGGGGAGCTTTGCACGAAGACGATGGAGGTAGACGAGGGTGGTGAGCAGGGTGGGCACCTGCACATTGGATTTTAGGACCAGCTGCGCGATAAAGGACTCCAGACTAGGGAGGTGGAGAGGGGACAGAGCCGCGTCGTGGGCGGTAGGTGGAGTAGGACACGTCGGGGTCTCGACGGGCTGATCTTCAAGGATGATAACCCGCGCTGCCTGCAGAGCGATGTAGTGAACCATCTCCATCGAGACTCGCCTGGTCATGAGGTCAACGACGCCATGGCTGTGGAGCGACGTGGGGAGGAGCGACGCCGGGTGACGACGGTCGACGGACATTTGTGGAAGGGAATGACTTGATAGAGAATGTCGCGGGGTGGCCCCTCAGCGGGGCGAAGGAAATGAAGCAGATGCGGAGACCAAGCCCGGATCGCGCTTTTTATCTGGCCCGGGCCCAAACAACGCCAACTGCAGTCACGGGTTCAGTCCAAGCCGCGATGCTGTCCCCCGCCGACTGGGCCACCACCCTCTCCCTCGTCTTCGGTGGATGCTGCAGGTACGCCAAAGAGCCCACCGCGTCCGCACGCTGATCGGTCCACAGCAACGCGATCACCACCGAACGGCTCACCTCCGAGAACCCGCACTCGGGCATCCTCATCACCTTTCTCCAGTTCCTCGCCGTCTCCCTCTACGCCCTCCCGACCCAGCTCACTTTCGCCGATGGGTGGCCCCGCCTGAGAAAACGCAGAGTACCCCTGTTGCCCTACTTTGCGCAGGTCGCGCTCTTCTTCGTCCTCTCCGTCCTCAACAATGCCGCGTTCGCATACGACATACCCATGACCGTCCACATCGTCTTTCGCAGCGGCGGCATGATCATCAACATGGTCCTCGGCTTTTTCCTCGTCAAGAAAAGGTGCGTCGTTTGTCTCTTTTCGTTCTCCAACCACTCAGCGACCGTCTGCCAGGTATACCCTCAAACAAGTGCTCTCCGTGTTCATCGTCACGATCGGAGTCATCGTTACCACGCTCTCCGCCTCGAAACCGAAACCCGCCCCGCACGCACACCCAGGCACCCCCGATGTCTCCGTCTCCCTCTACGCACAGGGCATCACCATCCTCAGCCTCGCCCTTCTCCTCACCGGGTTCCTCGGACTCTCCCAGGACTACGTCTTTGCGCAGTACATCCAGCCCACCGAGGCACGCGCCGCCTCCGACCCGCTCGCCCAGCCCTCCTGGCAAGAAAGCATGTTCTACGTCCACGCCCTCGCCCTCCCGCTCTTTTACTTCTCACGGGAGAGCATCGCGACCGAGTTCGCCCGCTCGGGCGCCAGCCCGGCCATCTTGCTCCCCCTCCCGCTCGCGCGCGCTTCGATCCCGGGGATGCGCGATGCGCCCGGTGCGCCGGCACTGCCCCGGCTGGTCGTGTACCTGGTCGCGAACACGGTGACCCAGCTGCTGTGCGTCGTGGGCGTGAACAGGCTCACCGGGCGCGTGTCCTCGCTCACGGTGACGCTCATCCTGACCGTGCGCAAAGCCGTGTCGCTCCTCCTCAGCGTCGCCGTCTATGGCCGCCAGGTCAGCCCCATGATGTGGATCGGCGCCGTGCTGGTGTTCCTCGGTACGATCGGGTACTCGACTGGGGCCCGTGCAAAGGCCAAGGACAAGGAGGATTGATGTCGTCTCGCTTTGGGCTACGTGATGGATGTGTATATAGAACGTGCTCGACGATAGACATAAAGTTATTGTCCACGACATTACTGTACTGAAAAGAGACGGTAGCGTGTGCGAGAACTCCGACTCAGGCTTCCTGACCCGTCGCGATATCCCACGTCTTTTTGATCAACGCGACGGCAGGGTCCGTCGAGTCCTGCATCTTGGCGAACCCCACCGTGCTGAGCGTCGTCGCGTAGTTGCGGAGGTAGGGCGCGTACTGCAGGCGAGTCAGGCAAGTCCAAGAGGAACCAACGCGGAACGTACCATCCTGCAAAAGTGTCTGTACCACCCCCAGGTCTCCCACGTCCTCCACTCGTCGTTGGACCACGTCTGGCGTTGCTCCCAGGCATCGTCCCCGATCACGCTCCGTCCATACAGGTTCTGATACGCGTCGCCCGGCGAAGGCGCAAGACACGACACGAAACCCTCGATCGCCTGCGCCAACGCCCCCTTTTGCTCGCGCGTGAGACTCGCAAACGCCTTGAGCGCCGTCGTCAACTGAGGGCTCTCCGCCGAGTCGTCTAAGTGGGGGGTGAGAACGAGCACGAAAACGTCACGCGACGGACGTACCTTGTTTGATGGGTTTCACGTCCGCGTCCACCTCCATGCTCGCCACGTCCGCGCCGCCGCTCGCCTTGACCCGCGCGATGCTGTCGTCCTGCTCCTTTCTCAGCGCAGCGACTTTGCGCCGGGCGACCATCACGCGTCCGTTGGCCTTGTCCAAGGCGCCCTTGATCAGGTCCCACTCGAACGTGCCGACGGACAGGGCGTTGGTTTCCGCGCTCGCCGAGTTTCTAAACGTCCACCCGATGACGTCGGTCGGGTCGACGATCTGGTATTGCATCAGCTTGTCGAACACGATTCCGATCATCTGGCGGTTCCGCTTCCAAAAGGCGTAGACGGCGTTCATGATGTCTGTCTTGGCCTCCATCACGTCGCCGCCGCCTTGCGCGGGATTGGGGCTGGACAGAACGCGGAGAAGGGGGAGATACCGTTCGATGGCGTTGAGTAGGTGGGAGAAGGAGCGAGACCCGATCGAGAGGAGAGACTGGACGGCTATCGAACAGATCAAAGCGTCGATGGAGGCGTACGGGTGTGGGGCAGAAGGGGTCGTCTCGAGGGACGTCCTAAGGCCGTCAATCTGAGACATCACTTCCTCGGCACGAGAACGGCCACGGAGGAGTTCGAGGATAGACTGGGTGGCATCACAATATGGATTTACTATAATACGTAGGTAAAGGCGAGGCAACAATCTAGCAAAGCATAAACTCACAAGGATCTTCATACTCAAAGCTAGGGCCGGGTGGTTGGGCATCGATCACGTTCGGGTCGATTTGCATGGGTTCGGGCAATGTCTTGAGAATTCGGTCATGATATGACAACCGGACTTCAAACTCCACTGCTCGTCGTACAAACGATCGTTTCGGATGCTGTTCCGCAAGAGCGAGGTCTGGGACCCTGTTTAACACGGTCAGGTGTCATCCGGGGGTTGTGAGTTGGACGCTACGCACCATTCTTTCCACACCCACTGGAACCCAAAGTTACTCATATGTATGGCGAACCACTCGACGAAGCGACGGGAAATTTCGGGGTCAAGTCCGTCTCCGATAGCCGTGTACAATTTTCGGATAGACTTGCCAACTGCCGGGCCGACGGTAGACGGCGAGAGTTTACACAGCTCGGTTATCAAGGCAATGTAGTAGATCGACTTTTCGTTCGACTCTGGAAGGACGAACAACAAACCAAGGATCGTCTGACGGGGGATTTAGCATTGACGACCAACGATGACCGTTGAAATATAATACCTCGACCACGGCATTCTCGAGCTGCCAGTTCTTTGCGTTCGGGTCTTCCTCGAGTGGAGGTGGTGCTCCAGCCTTGGGTTTGAATGTGCCTGGAACGCACCACTTGGGATACTCGAGCAACAGTCTAGCACACTCCTTTCGGTTGACTTCGAAAATATCGACCACATCGCGGACGTTGGAACGGATGAGGAACCCAGAGACACTCATGGGCTCTGGAGCCGTCTACCAAGGATATCAATACGAAAAACGCTCCTGACGGGGGTGTGATGACGTACGGCACTATCAAAGAGGTGGAAGAAGTACTCTGGCCATTCTTCCTTTTTTACTTGTGCGTCCTCGCCTGCGTCGGTCGCAAGACCGTCGAGCTCGATGACCTCTGGCGGTACTAGGATGGAGGGGAGTTCGAATGGCGAAGAGATGGTGGGGTCCAGGTCCGGGTAGTCGAGATATGGCTGTGGGACGCTGCTCCACGTATCCATGAATTCAGACGATTCGACGGCTTTGAGTGCTGCAAGACCACTCTCGAGAAGCTGCAGATCGAATTGAGGGAATAGACAGAAAAGGGGGATTGACGTTCATACCTCTTCGGTAGTTTCGAGCAGTGCAGTATCAGAGGATTCAAGAGAGATCATAGGCTGAACGAGAATCTTGGAAGAGACGACCGACTCATTGAATGTCTGGATGGCTTTGATGATCTCGGTCGTGTTTGGTGACAGGCTCTTCCTGATAACGGGTCCAGCCTGGCAAGCAAGGTATTTTTGGACATGCCAAGACGGCAAATGAAGAGACGTACGATGAGCAATCCTTCTATCGCGCATAGAGCTGCGTTTTTCCCTCGACCATATGACACGCCGAACTCGTCGAGGACAGCTGCAAACGACTGGAGGAGGGTAGACATGGATTCGATAGAAATGACTTGGGCGACCATGAGATGGGCAAAAAAGTGTATCTAGCGATAGACTGAGCGCGAGTGGCCGGAATTCGTGTTTGAACGTACACATAGACGGATATCTCGCCACGCCAGCTTGTCAAGGTAGCCTTGGAAACCCTTCCAGAAATCCTCGAGGACCAGTTTTCCGAGGGAAGGTACTGCCGAGGACCCAGACGCTTGCAGTGCCTCTGTCTCGGAAGGGGCTGGGTCATGGAGCAGACGGAGCAACGCTGCATAGTATGGAATCTTGTAGGGCTGCTCCGTAACCCTACGCGAGGTCAGCGGGGCACAGAGCAAACGTAGAGCCTGTGCTCACGCAAGGCGCATGCCTTCGGATATGGCTGCGACTGTAACGGGTGCCTCCCGGATTTGTTTGGCAACCCGGGGGACCTCCTGGGCAGGATCCTGGCGGGCCGTGTCAGGACGGACGCGCACGGGGAGAGGGGGACGTACGACTTCGCCTATCTTTATGACAATGTTTTTGATGACGTGCTCGGGGGAGTCGTGCTCCCTGCGGCGGTCATGGAAGTCGTAGTCCTCTGTGGTCAAGCTCGTCGACGTGGTTCTGCTGGCTCAATCCGTCCTCACCTCGCTCTTTGTTGTACCGTCGGCGGTGGGGACTCCCTCCTCGGTACGGTCTGTCGTAGTTCATCATGGGTCTTGTTTTCCTTGTTTTTCTCCGGTCCTACAGACAGGTTGTTGCAGTCACGTGCAAAGGCCGACTTGCTTTCGCCCTCGTCGCTTTTCCGCCGGGGTGAGTTTCTTCTGTGGTCCCGTTTCGCGCGCTGACTCGGCCAGGCATGCGCGACACATGCGATGGGTCTTGTCGACAGTCGCTCGCGCGCCCAACTTCGCCCGCTCCGTTTTCTCTTCGTCCCCTTTGCGCGCACCTCCGCAAGCGTCCACCAAGCCTATAGTTCATGTCGAACCTCCACCCTTGCCATCACCTCACCTCTCCATACTCGCTGCCAAGGCCGTTCGTATAGCCTGCAATAGCGGCGCACTTCGCGATGCGCGCTTTATCATCAACTCCCTCCACTCCTCCAACTACCCCGACTCGGTCCCGTCCGAACCTATCAAACTTCCCTTCCTGCCCGCCTTCCAATTCACACCCATCACCTTTGACAAGCCTGTCTCTCCAAGGCTCTCTGCCCACGTCATGCTGCACCATGTCATGCGCAACGACTCTCCTCTCAAAGCGTACGAAACCGCCCAAATCCTCATTCGCAAAGGCATTCCCCTCCGGCAGGCCACGCTAGTCAAAGTCACACAAGCACTCTTGCATGCTCCTCCGACCGTGTTCAGCGTACTCAAGGACAAAGGTGTCACCATATTCCGCTCACCCGGGTCCCTCCCGGACGACCTTCCTATCAACCCGGATGCTGTCGAGGACGACCGGCTTCGCTTTGCATTGCAGCTCTTGCTCAGGGCTCGGGAGAACAGACGGCAATGCTCGGACCGTGCCTTCGAAGCCCTCGTCAACTTTTGCTTACTGCAAGGCGAGATCATCATGGGCTCTTTACTCTTTGTTCTCCTCGTCAAGGACTACGAGGCAAAGGCTCAGAAGGCTCAGGAGATCAAAGCGCTGATAACCGAGCAGGATGTATGTCAGGGTGCCTCCCCACAGCCAATCGATCGCTGGAAGGAGCTCACTCGTTCGAGGATGCCTTCCAAACGACTACTCAAAGCGATAACTCAGCAATGCGAGGAGAAACTTGCCGATACCTCTGAAGACCGTGAGGGGGCCCTACAGGCACTCGCCAACTTGGCCGGGCTTGTCGACAGTCGGTCCATGCCGTTTTCTGATATATCCAATCTACTATGTGCGCTGTATTCTTGTCCGAAGCTACCAGACGTGGTCGTGCTCTTAGACGGGAATTCCGGACGGAATGTCAATGCGTACAAGTATTTCCATCACGTCATCTTCGGCCTTCTGCAGGACCTCCCGACCAGAAAGGCCAAGAATTCACTATTGGAGCACCGAGGAAAGCGCATACATGCCATGCCCCCACTATCGCGCGAGACATACAACACTCTTTTACACTATGCTCTCCGCCATCGTTTGTCTGTCTCGCTTGCTCGCGATGTTCTTTTTCATATGGAACACGTGCGACGACCCACACTCAAGCCGGATACCACCACATACAACATCATCGTACGCTCAGGCACGCTCCTGAGAAGAAACGACATCGTCACTTTCGCACTGGAAGAACTGCGCAAACTAAAGGCGAATAGTGGTCATGGCATTACGGTGTCATCCCACGGGCCTCCTGTGCAGCCTCGATCAAACTCTACTCGCCAGTCACTACCAGGACTTCTCACTGTATCCTCCAGTTCTTCCAACGTTCCGGCGGACACATACACGTTGACCTCCTACATTACTCATCTTACGTCGACGGG
>JBBPTU010000590.1:0-20948 GCA_038094295.1 Tylopilus aff. beelii | reverse complement strand
GCATAGTCTTCAGTCTCGAATACGGCTACTGAGTGGGTCTTCCTTCTTAGGCATCGTAATACAGACAAACCAAGAAATGGCGATCACCAGTGCGATTAAAACTTCTACTCTGCCTTTACGATCTACTAATACACACAAAGGTATTCGGGCGACGGACGTTGCTCTTGGGCTGCGACGACTTCCTGCTGGATTTTACGCCGCAGTGCATCACGGGAATCTTGAATGGCGAACTGAACTCAAGCCTTCGTCAGTCATCCATGACGTCGTTGAATGGACCGAGGCCATCCCAATGTATGTCTCCTTACCCCCTCCACTACATCCAATCTCGATGGGTTTTGCAGACCATCGACACTGTCCGCCACTGTCCGGCTAGAAGTGTATGGGTCGTTTGAATTCCAGCCCATGTTAGGCACTGGGGAGCAACTGCGAAGGTTGACGGTCACTGTGGAACAGCTATTGGACCGCAGTACCAATGGTACTCGTTAGTGGAACCGAACTTTATATGAACCATCCGAGCGCTGATTTCGCAGTAGCATTCATGCTCTTCCCAAAGGATGGGGACATCGCGTCCCCCTGTTCATCTACCGCAGTGACTGTCGCACGGCGGGACGTCGGATCATCATCATCGAAGCTTCCGGAGCTTCGACGGGTGAGTGGTGACCATGTTGACCGTCCATCCACGTTGGTGCAGCTGGCCATGGTCCATCTCACGCGGTTGAATCAGCCCTGGAACAGAATCCAAGGCAAAGCGTTATTGGGAGAGGCGATGGAACTGAGTTCCACCTCGAGTCCTGAACACCAAGTTGCGAGATTCATGCTAGAGCTGGTTAGGGCAGATCAGGGTAACGAGGGGCAGCAGATTGATGAAGGTTTCCTGGAAGGGCGTGCAACCGCGGAGTTGACGAGCGACGATCTGTGGATTCTAAGTGTCCGGCTGTTACAATGCTTTCGGCGGTTTGGTGATCTTGTGGACCTGGACCAGGCAATTGGAATTTTGCGGGGTTTAGTGGGGTCTACGTCACTTTGGGATGACCGTTATCGTGGGGCGGTGTCAAATCTCGGTGTAGCATTGCTTCATCGGTTTGAGCATTGTGGAGACCTCGGTGACATGGAGAATTGTATTTCGACACTGAAGAAGGCATCTAAACTCACTCCTGCTGGTCACCCAGATTTGCCTACCTGTTTAAACAACCTCGGTGTCTCCTTTAGAGCTCGTTTCAAGCGCGTTGGAGAGGTTAACGACCTGGACAACGCGATTTCGAGCCATCGGAGGGCATCTGACCTCACTCCTACTGGTCACCCAGATTTGCCTGTCCGTCTTTCCAACCTCGGCCTCTCCTTCCTCACTCGTTTCTCGCGCGTCGGAGAGGTTAGCGACCTGGAGAACGCGATCTCGAGCCATTGGAGGGCAGCTGAGCTCACTCCTGCAGGTCACCCAGATTTGCCTGCTAGTCTAAATAATCTCGGCCTCTCCTTCAGAGCTCGTTTCGAGCGTGTTGGAGAGGTCCACGACCTGGAGAATGCGATCTCAAGCCATCGGAGGGCAGCTGACCTCACTCCTGCTGGTCACCCAAATTTACCTGCCCGTCTTTCCAATCTCGGTGTCTCCTTCCTCGCTCGTTTCTTGCGCGCTAGAGAGGTTAACGACCTGGAGAACGCGATTTCGAGCCATTGGAGGGCAGCTGACCTCACCCCTGCTGGTCATCCAGATTTGCCTGCCCGTCTAAACAACCTCGGCCTCTTCTTCCTCACTCGTTTCGAGCATGTCGGAGAGTTTGGCGACCTGGAGAATGCGATTTTGAGCCATCGGAGGGCAGCTGATCTCACTCCTGCTGGTCACCCAGATTTACCTGGCTATCTAAACAACCTCGGCCTCTCCTGCTTGGCTCGTTTCGAGCGCGTTGGAGATCTTAAGGACCTACACTCCGTTATTTCACTCTTTTCTCACGCTGCTTCTATGCCATTCGGTCCAGTTCGTGTTCGATTTAAAGCATCACAAAATTGGATTTCATGTGCTTTCCCTACTCGTCATCCTTCTCTCCTCTGTGCATATTCTGTTGCTCTGAGCCTTCTCCCTCAACTCGCATGGATCGGTCTCTCCCTTGAACACCGCTATTCTGAACTTGTCCGATGTGCTGATGTCGTTCGGGAGGCTGCCGCTGCCGCTTTGGATGCGGGATTTTCTGAGCTCGCTGTGGAGTGGCTAGAACGAGGTCGGTTCATCGTTTTAGGGAACTTATTCCAACTTCGCAGCTCTTATGAAGAATTGTCTGCTGCTCACCCGCATCACGCCCGTGAACTGAGGGAACTGTCTGCCGCATTAGACCAAGCTAACACCACTCGTGAAAGGTCCCTGTCGCTGGCATCTGGGTTGACTCAACATGCACCTCCATCGTCAGAGCAGGAAGCTGACGATCATCGTGCGCTCGCGATTAAGCGCGACAAATTGCTGAACGAGATCCGCATGTTGCCGGGCTTCGAAGGGTTCCTTCGTCGGAAGCCATTCTCGAAGCTTTGTCACTTAGCAAACGCCGGACCGGTCGTTATACTCAATGCTGCCCATAATCGCTGCGATGCCTTGGCCATTCTGCCCAACGTGGATCATGTTATCCACGTTCCACTTCCCAAGTTCACGCTCGACCGATCTACTGCTCTTCGGACCATCATGAAGGGTCTTGTTCCTAATGCGAGGGATGGGAAAAGTGCACCATGGGACGATATCACCTGGGAAACATTCTTATCTCTTTTGTGGCAATCTGTAGTCAAACCTGTTTTAGATGCTTTGGCTTTCTCAGTACGTCTCGTGATGTTTATGTAAAAAAGGACAAGTTCATTGCTGATCTTCTGAACAGGTCCCTGGGGAATTGTCGCGTATTTTCTGGTGCCCGACAGGCCAATTTGCATTCCTTCCCATTCATGCAGCGGGTCTCTATGACCGCCAGTGTGTCCAGCCCGGCCACAAAGTGTTCGATTATGTTCTATCCTCATACGTCCCCAGTCTCTCCACTCTTCCTCCGGCTCCTGATCCTGCTGTGGTTGCTTCAGGCAAAATCCGACTCCTTGTTGTTCCTCAGCCACCCTCAGATGGACAGTCATACCTCCCAGGAGTAGTAGACGAGTTGGACACATCAAAGCTGCTATACAAAGTTCGCCCTCAGGATGCATCACTCTCGCTGAATCCTCCCTCGAGACCGTCGAGGAAGTCCTTGAGCTGATGAAAGATGCGGACTGGGTGTATTTCGCGTGCCACGGACTCCAAGATGGTGTAAACAGTGGACTTTGTCTTGCCGATGGACGCCGGCTGAAGGTGCGCGACCTCGTCGGGTTGTCAGGTCCTCGTGACGGTCTCGCGTTTCTCTCCGCTTGTCAGACGGCCAAGGGCGAGGAGCGCCTCTCGGATGAGGTTATCCATATCGCAGCGGCGATGCTCTCTGCTGGCTATGGCGGCGTCATTGGTACGATGTGGTCGATCAGCGATCGTCTTGCGCCCATCGTGGCGGCCCACTGGCGGGGAAGGTCTATGACTACCTATTTCGCAACAACGGCAGGCCGGATTATCGGGAGGGTGCACGGGCGCTCCACGAGGCTGTTGCTTACCTCCGGGATGATGTCGAGGCGTCTTTTGGGGAATGGGTTCCCTTCATTCATCTTGGTGTTTAGATGTTTGGGTGTCTGCATGTACCCGTATGCCATTGCTCATCATGTACATGGACGATTATCAGGTCTTCAATGTAGTTTAGTAACTAACTAACTGGATTTAAAGTCGACTCCCAGCGACCCAACGACCTGGCAGGGCCATAGATGCTTGGAGCTTAAAGTGAATGGCCCCGACCATCTTACCACACGCGAAATCTATGATCAGAGAGTACGCGAACACTCGGCTCACGATTCTCGTCCACCTTGTCATACACAAAGTACACCTCCAGGAATACCAGTTGCTGTGATGAGCGCGGGAACAAATTTGCATTTTCAATCTGACCGGGAGTTTCGCGAGATCACTGTTGCTCAACAATGCTCAGAACAGGTATCACGGGTAGCGCTAACGCGACCTCCCTCCGTACCCATCCGGTAACTTGGCATACCTCTTCCCTGGCAATCGTCCTCCATACGAGCGCTGCCAACCACCTCATCAACGTCATCGGGGCATGCGTTACATTGTCCGAGGACGTGCCAACTCGCCAGAGCCCCTGCACGGTCTCCTACCAGGCCCGCAGTGAGTCTTTTTTCGCTGTACAGCGTGCGGTCTTCGGGCGCGATGATTTTGTAACGTGTGCAAATGCAAATGGTCGCGTTCGACTAGGAGTAGAAGCCCATGGCAGTCGCGGATATGCCACCATCAAGTAGTGTGATCAGGCTTAGCACCTGTCTATGGGACGCATCGACGATGGTATAAACGTCTAAAAGGTTTACTAACGTGATTGGACGTGTCGTTCGTCGACATCCTCTCAGCATATGTTGATGTGCGCAGTGCAGACGGAGGGTTTTGGACCGGCCAGTGCAATTGATGGACGGAGCGGCAGTGTAATAGACGTAGCAGAGATACGAGGCATGTTTGGGAGATTTGCAATTTACCGGGCGTTGATATGATACATGGCGCGCCTCTTTCTTACACACCGCCGAGTCGAAGGGAGATGATCCATTGCATGACCTGTGTTTCTCAGAACCGACGCCGAGCGCTGTTAGAGCTCAGCTGGGAGGAATCAATATCCGAGGACTCGTCTGGACGGCACGCACCCGGTGATGCGAAGGGAGGCCCTCGTGGGATCAGTGCTTGAATGATGCGTTCACAGCACACGGGCTCCATTCCGGCTGGCATTCTTCCTGAATCTCATCGCGTTCGATATTAGCGACGCAGGGCGGAGGGCGGCTGTCTGCCGGACTTGGAATCTGACCTGGAAAACGTCGGAGGGCCTCACTACTAGTACGCTCAATCAGCTTGGCTTCTTTGACCGGCCATCGTTGGGTATGATGTGGGATCAAATAGATCCTCGTCATATCTGCTGTTCTTCCTCCTCTCGCGCATATCCCCTTGTTGTTAACCTCTTCCTCTGACTCGAATGGGTTACTCTTCCACTCATCCCACTCTAGATCACACCGGCCCACACTCTGGACACCAGTCATCAGGCCTTATTTCCCCATACGCCATGTCCCAAATCCTGTTGCGGTGCCCAGTGGTGCCAATCTCCCTTGTTCCTCCGGCCCCAGGCATTGTCAGACTGTCAACTTCACCTCCATGCCATGACAGCCAAACCGGGTCACGTCACAGCAGCGGTCGCCTTCGGAAAGATATCCGCTCTCGACGTGATGAAGAATTTGCATTTCGCAGGCCACTGAGTCTGGGGTCGCTAGACATCATGTCGCTGAGGGATACAGGTTGAAGGTGCGTGACGTCGCTGCGTTATCGTGTTCCCTGGGTGATCTCCCCTTTCTCTCCGTTTGTCAGACGACGAGGTAAAGGATGAGGGACTTCACTCGAATGGTGCTATTAGCTTCCAGCGGTCATGCTGTCTACGGGTCGTGGAGGTATCGTTAGTATGATGTGGTCAGCGTTTGCAATCACTAGTGCCCGTTTCGAAAAGACACCAGGGTGTTCGAGGTAGTAATGTCGGTTTTGCGAATTATGTCTTCTTGTACTTCGAGTATTGTCCCTTCGGTATTCTGCAGCATTTCTGCTCATGCACAGAGATCAAAGAATCGTTAGATTACTTCACTGATGATGCTCATGTTTCATCGAGACGAAAAGATTCTTATCAGGTTATCCGCGCATCCGTTACTGTTGGACCTTGCAATGTTCATCTTTCAAACGAACAACTGACAGTGAGCCATCCCCATTGAAACATGAACTCTCTAAAGACAGGGAGCTAGAATCTGGTGGCGGTAGACAGATCGACAATGGGCGGACGTGCATGATGCTAAACAAACACCAAGTCTTGATACCAAAAGTACATGTCCGCATCAAGCTGAGCCCACATCCCGATTCTCCGTACATGCTGTTTCACCTGCTAACATCCTCACTCCTTCCAATCGTCAGAATTGCTGTAAAGCATACAGAGCATTTGTATGTCGGATTTGTTGAGTTCTGGACCCCGGAGCACGAAACAAGCGGTACGCCGGTAGATGAAAATCAAGAAATCAAAAATGCCATGAAGTGCGTGCAGCGGAATTAGCGTCGTAAACGTCGGCAACTGTCGTGGCGAACCGCCAGTAGGGAGATCCGAGTCTAAGACATTCTTGAGTAGACGTAGCAGAGAGATGACTCGAGGCGCCTGGCGCATGCCAGAGTTCTGTTGTCAACGAGCAAGAATAAACCTCGATCCGGGTCGGTCGCTTAAAACCCGCCTGTATGCTCCCAGAAGCCCGCGATCTGGCAGACAGCCAGTTGGCGTATGTTGGGATCTTTCGAAGAGAGACCCTGAATGAGCAGGCTAATCACGTTGCTCAAGAAGAGGACAGCATGAACTCGAAAGAAGCACGCATCATGACACTCGCGAGTCGCGACCCGAGTTAGTTCAACTTTAGCGGGGGTGCCGTTATTGTAAAAAATATAGTAAGCCTACGCGAAGCGAGTTATTCTAACCAACTCACTGAACCGGCCAGCGATGCAGTGGATCATGTGAACCCGTGAGCATAGCACTCGACGACTTGATCCAAGTTAAGGCTCCTGATATTATTTGCCCAGGCTGATAGGGAATGGCGGGACCTCGGCGACCAACTCGGGAGGGATGATTCCCTCTACCGCGCCCCCGTTTGCAATGACCAGATGGGTTGCGCAGACGAGGATCAATTATCCTTCGGTCACGTCGTATAACTATTCGGACACTTCTATTCACGGTTTCCAGGGGACTCACCAGCCCGCTGTTTGGATGGGTGAAGGTGGCACGGTTGCAGTGAGCCCTGGTGCTGGAAAGATCCGCTCGCAGTTCGAGGATCGCGGTATGACGTTCAGCCATGACACCGAGGTAGTCTCTGCCAGCTATTATAGCGTCGAGTTAGAGGCCATTGAAGGTGGTAAGATAATCGCCGAGCAGAGTGCAAGTGAGTGTACTTGTCGAGCGCACCGCAGACTCGCGCCAGACTGATCTGTTTACGTCAGCGTCTCGAGTTGGGCATCTGCGTTTTACGTTCGATGATACGAGCACGCCATACGTTCTCGTCGAAGCCACCAGAGCCTTTGCGCCTGACACAACTGGAAGCGTTGTCGTCGATGCAGCCCGTTCGGAAATCTGTGGAAGCAACCCTGAAAGACAGAACTATCTCATTGCACCCATCTCTACGCCTGCAACGAAATGGAGTGGATACTTCTGCGCTAGATTCGACCAGCCCTTCACTTCATGGGGCGTCGCGCAAAACGGAGATGTGAAGGCGAACGCGACCAACGGTTCTGGTGCCATGTTGTCCGCATACGCTGCATTCAAGTCGACGGTCACGCAGCTCAACGTCAGAGTGGGAGTTTCGTATATCTCGATCGACCAGGCCCGACAAAACCTGGATAAAGAGATACCAAACGGCCAGTCTCTCGAACAAACAGCGAAGCAAACACGCACTGCTTGGGCCGAGAAACTCGACAGGATTCAACTCACTGGGGCCACGGAGGAACAGAAGCAAATTTTCTATACTGGCTTCTTCCATTCCCTTCAGGTCTGTTTGTTAACAATGTTTGAATTACCTCTACTCAGCTTCGTAGTATCCTAATGAACAAGATGAGTCCGGGAAGTATTTCTCTGGTTATGACGACTCCGTTCATGAGGGCGTATCTTATACCGGTTATTCGATTTGGGTACGTTGGTCGTCTCTCCTTGCGGTCGGCGTTAAATAGGATCCAGGATATTTACCGGGCAGAGTGGGCATGGCTAATTTTGTTCGCGCCGGAGAGAATTCCGGGAATGGTACAAAGTATGATTCAAGACTATCAGGAGGTATATATTAGGCTAAGGATTGCTGTAGTTGCCTGATCGACTATCTTTTTCTTTGTTATAGGGTGGCTGGCTTCCGATGTGGAAAAACATCATTGGTAAGTCTATTTAGTGTTCCGCGGTTCTGTTCTGATAATGAGGAATAGAGACGAACATCATGGTATGCAAATCTATTTGAGGCTACTTGCGGCGTCTGACATTATACACAGATTGCCACGAATGCGGACTCTCTCGTTGCGGAAGCCGTCTTGAAGGGCATTACTGGTTTCGACCTGGATGCCGCCTGGAAAGCCGTGTACAGGGATGCTACGGTACCCCCTCGCGATGACAAAACAACTCCGTAAGCTAATCATCTGTGTATTAACCTGGTCTGACGAGTATGCAGGTACTACAATTCCGAAGAGGCATGTTCTATTGTGACTTCACAATTCTGACTAAATAATATGTCCTCCAGGGCGTTGACTATGAAGTCCGTGCAGGTTTATCTTCGATCTATGAACAAAAGGGTTGGGTCGCGGATGATATCCACTCTGAGTCTGCCTCTCGCACGCTCGATTATTCCTGTGAGCTCTTCAAGCAGGTCATTCATAGAGTCATCCTCAATATTTTGGTAGACGACGATTTTGCGGTTTCTGTGCTAGCGGGCCTGCTCAACAAGACCAAGGAACAGACGTTTTTCCGCAACCGCTCAATGAATAACCCCTTCACTATCTTCAACACTGCAACCGGATTCATGGAGGCCAAAAACGCCGATGGGAGCTGGGCAGGCCCGGACAATGGCTGGACAGAGGGCGATAAATTGATTTACACGTTTGACGTGCTCCATGATATTCCTGGACTGATCAACCACAAGGGTGGAAATGCGAGCTTCGTCGCATTTTTGGATGAGCATTTCGACGGCGGTGAGTATATATAATTCTTACATGTCTGATGATTCAATAGAAGAGCGACAGGTCACAACGATCCTACAAATGAGGTTATAGCGAATGATCAGCGCAAGGTTCTTAACTGATACACCTTTCTCCAGCCTTCTCAACACATTCCATACCTTTACTCCTTGGCGGGCGCGGCATCTAAATCCCAGGCCCAAGTACGTCAAATTGAGTCGATTTACAATACGTCTGTCAACGGACTACCCGGGGTAAGAGCGTGCCTTAACTGTTACTTTTCCTTGACTCACCTATGTCTAGAATGACGACTGTGGTCAGATAAGCGCCTGGTACCTCTTCAGCGCACTTGGATTCTACCCAGTGAACCCTGTGTCGGGTGAATACGTTGTTGGAAGGTATGTATCTATGCCTGCCGCTCTGAGTCTTTCATCACCACTCATCGTTTCTAGTCCCTTCTTCGACAAAATCTCAATCAACCTACCGTCCTCGAACAAGACACTAGAATTCAGCCTCGATTGCGGGTGACTACACGGTCGGACAAATTAGCGACAACAAATGAATTGGGCACAACCCCGTCATACATGCACACTACGGTCTGCAGGAATCGAACCGTTCCTTCGAGTTGTTCACTGCGCACCCAAACACCGACATTACTGGCCACTGTGCTGTGTTTCTTGTTCCTAAAAGTGTCCTGACCATCGCAAGTGCCGTACCACGGTCCGCAGAACGTCGTAAACGACACCACCCAGCGTGGCGACGGCCGACTGCTAGCAGTCATCCCAACTCCGGACGGGAACAGAGTATGGTTTGTGGCCTCTAGAATTGCGAGGGGTCTAACGCTAGTAAAGGTGTCGACATCGAGGAGGTGCTTGCCGCAATGCCACTCACATCGCCAGAACAGCGCGTCCGACCGCATAGATTCTCTTCCCACCGCTACGTCTCCTGAAGGGTATACCATCTTGTGGGGCTATAGTCCCTCGGTTGTCGCCCTTGCAGCGAGGGTAAACAGACGACGCTCCTGAGTCCGTAACACGCACAGGCGTATCTATCATATTTGTTGTGACTCCGGCAGGTCCAAATATATTTGAAACCGAACCCAGGGCCGAGTACCGAGACTTCACCGCGACGACCACGTAAGCTCATCCATGCGTCTGCGATGACTGTCATCGATAGTGCCATTGGAGTGGGACATTGCACGCACCGCGTTTGAGACTCGAAAGTGATACGTCAATACTCAACACAGTGACTCTAGGAGTTTGGAGGTGGGCGTCTGCGGTGCGAAGTTGAGGAGCGGACATTCGTCCTTCGAGTTTGACGCGGAGGGGCGCTGTCTCTGCACAGGAGAAATCCTCTACGCCACTCCCTTGTACGCGTGACGGAGTATCTTTCCCTAAACACTAATTTTTCCTCGTCGGAGAGCGCTTCATGTCCGCACTCTGGAGGATGGTCTGTGAGGCACGAATGTTTAAGCCGTAGAACAGGAAGTCCATCCAGTGGTTATAACCAAATTCTCCTTAACAGTCCTCCCGGAGCGTGGGCGCGCAAGAAAATGTTGCGCATTCGAAGCCCGCATAGATGTTGGAGAGGTGCCCGAGTGAGCATTCGTTCGAGGCGCTCTTCAGCCATACCAAGGAGCCACCAGCGAGGGCCGAGCTCTGAGCCCATCGATTTTGCCCTCGTTGCGCGTCCTATCTCTGTGCCAGAGCCTAGAGGGTTATCTGTTTCTTGCTTGCAGCGGGGATGCGGTTCAACGGACGTGTTTGTTTCCGACATTGGACAACACCGTGAGTTGGGACCAGAAAAAGTAGCGTGAGTAAAAAGTCACAAGTGAGACGCTGGAAACCAGTATACGTCACGATCTTTCGCACATACAGCAAGAAGGGAACCCTGAGAGCACGCCTAGGATGCTAACCGCCGGTGCCGCAAGTATATATTTCGTCGTGAGTTGTGACAGAACCAAGGACAGCAGCTCCATGAGCTTTGACGTGAAGCCGTTTCCCCACAGATTTGGAACGTGCAAAGAAGTGCAACAAATCTCATTCACGCCTGCACACGATGATTCCATTCGCACCAGTGAGGTAAGACGTCCCACTGAGTGAATAATCTTCTTGAGGATCCGTCTATCGCTGGCACAACTGGAGGCGATGCACCGTTGTGCTGATGGCCTACCATGAAGAATTCGGCGGTACAATCGCTGACTAAGTACTCGGTCACCCTTCAGAACTGTCAATTCTCCTTATTTTACTAGAGTATTCCCGGACCCTACGTGTCCAGGTTCCCAGACCAGATATATGTCAAATGGCAGAAGTTCGACACTCGTGGGAACGGCATTGCTCTGCATCATCTGATATGGATCGGAACCCATTCTGTTGTCGGAAGTGAAGTTCACATCATGTGTATGGGATTGTTAGGGTGTGTACGAAGCGTTAATTCCTTCGATTTTACGACAGTCATTCTTACGAATTGCTCCCTCCTTTAATTAATATTGTTGCGATATCTAGTACGTATCGCCCACCATATACCCCACCTTTGTGTTAACAGGAATCGTTTTTCAGACGTTTGGAAGTGGTCCTCACTGTTCCTCTTCACGGGCAAGACTCATGCTGATATTCCCTCAGGTCGCTGTCAGACCTCTACGTCACCTACCAGCTAGTAGCCGATATTAAACCTCTGACAATTCCGTTCCGAACGTCCTCCAAGGCATTCAAGGCCAACTACACGTACGTTTCGCCCCTAGGCGCTAATGTTCACGTTACCCACTCGTGTTCGCCCGTACAGCTGGAACGAGTGGATATCCCTCCCGGTACGTTATTGCGATCTCCCGGCGAGTTCACAGATCACGTTTACCGTATGGGACATTGGAGCGCCACGCTCGGCCGTCCCGGTGGGTGGCACGACTTTTAAACTATTTGGAAAGAAATGGTAAGCTACTATCCTTGATTGAAATGTTCCCCGTTTACCATGGCCTTAGGACCCTTCGGAGAGGCAAGCACAAGCTCTTGTTGTGGCCTGGAAAAGAGGCGGATGGGTCCATGGACACGACCACACCTAGTAAACTTGGCACAAGGGATGAAATGGGTCGGCTAGAGAAGGTGTGTGTTGCGCCCATGATCTAGGCGACGCTTTGACGATTGTTATTACTTCAGCTCGTCAAAAAGTATGAACGCGGGGATCTCCCAAAGTCAGACTGGCTTGACAAGATGGCGTTTCGGAGGATGGAGGAGATACATGCCGTGAGTGCTTGTTCCCTAGCCGTGTTTTGCTAGGTAGCTGACTGTTGTAGGCCGAGACTGCAAAGTCCGAAAATATGTTCTTGTACATCGATATGCCCTGCTTCGACTTTCCCGTAATCTTCAGCGAATCTGCAAGTAGATTTAATTTCAGTTCAACTTCTGAGACTGACGCGCTCGTGGACAGGAGACTCAAAATACCCCGTCGACTTCGACCACACCACGGTTACCCAGACACCCGCTGCTCCTCTCCTCCCTCCCTCGTTTGCGACGGATCATCACGTTTGGGCTGTCCTAGATTCTTAGATCACGCGCGAAAATCCAGTAGAGGATAAACACCGTCGCCTAGTCCGCAGCCATCGAAGTAGTCCGTACGACCGAGAACTCAAACCAAACGCCAAGATTAGGGATGAACTAGGGGTGAGCACCCCGGCCGAATCAGCCATTCCTATATTCCTCCTCAATCTTATGATCACCCAAGGAAATTCTCAGCTACCTCCCCTCACAAGCTCTTACCTCGAAAGAGAAGGACATAATCTGGAAGTTCCGGTTCTATCTCGCGAGAGACAAGCGTGGATTGACCAAGTTTCTCAAGTCGGTGACGTGGAGAGATCCCTCTGGAGTCAAGCAGGTAGTCGAAGAGTTGTTACCCATGTGGACGGAGGTGGGTACCGACGATGCCCTCGAACTACTGGGTCCCGGCACGGTAGACTCGCGCGTGAGAGCGTTTGCAGTCAGACAGCTTATTCGCACTGACGATGACGTGACTATACCATTTCCCGGAATCGCCCTTCGACCCCATTGACGAAAATACTTTAGGAACTCATGTTATATCTACTCCAGCTCGTTCAGGCACTCAAGTTTGAGAGTGCCGCCAGCGATCAAAGGTCGTCGCGCTCGGCGACAAGCACAATATCGTACGACGACAGTGGGCTGTCTCACTTTTTGATTACCCGTGGAGTAAAGAACTATGCGCTGGGTAACCGGTTGTACTGGTACCTCATGATCGAGGTTGCACTGGAGGATAGAATGGTTGCAAGGATGTATGGCAGGGTTGTCTCCAAGTTTCTAAACAAGATACTTGAGGTGCGTACTTTTGCACTGGTAATTCATCATTAAATCATACGCATTGCAATCACAAGGCGGAAACGAACGTCGTGAGCTTATGCGCAGACAAGGGATAATGGTTAAGACACTGGCAAAGCGCCTGAGAGACATCAGGACCTTGAAGAATCCTCGACTGAAAAATATTGAGAAGCTACGTTCATTCGTAAACGACACCAAGAATGGTCTCGTCAACATTCCTTCACTTCCCCTCCAACTAGATGCTTGGATCGAGATCACTGGCATCAATGCCGAGAAGTCCTCGGTATTCAAATCAAATCAGTTTCCGTTCCTACTCTATTTTCAGTGCGTAGACCGCTCCGAATATCCTGTCATCTTCAAGGACGGAGATGACGTGCGGCAAGATCAACTTGTATTGCAACTATTTACGCTCATGGACCAGCTGCTGTGAAAGGAGAATTTGAAACTGATACCATACGACGTCTTGGCTACGGGTCCGTTACAAGGCATGGCCAAGTCCATTCCAAGCAAGACGATAGCGACGATAGTTAGCGAGCACAGAACGCTCCTCAACTATCTCCGCGTGAGCCATCCGGACGAAGGAAGCGTAGGCACGTACAGCGTGGAGCCGAGTGTTATTGACACGTTTGTTCGTAGTTGTGGTACGGGCTCTTGGTCGCCGAGAGTACAGCAACTGACCAAGCTGTAGCGGGATATTGCGTCGTCACATACTTGCTTGGCGTCGGCGACCGCCATTCGGATAACTTATTAGTCACACCCGATGGTCCGTTTCCCTTGTGATTCGGCTTAAGACTTTCCAAAAACGTACTCATCATTCCCCGCATCCAGGGCATTTTTTTCATGGTATTATCCAAAAGTCCCCTCTCGCTGCAGTGCTAATACGTTATCAACTCCAGTTGATTTCGGGTACATCTTGGGCCGTGACCCCAAGCCTTTTCCGCCTCCCGTGAAAGTGTGTAAAGAAATGGTTGAAACAGAGTCTGAGTGGTCAAAAGCAGATGGGAATAGGGTGTTGGGGGGGTGTAAGCAGTCTATTTGAGTCTCTCCTATTCACTGCCTGTACGCAGTCTCCAACTGTACATTATTTTTGTATGAGTGTATTGATACTAAGATGTCCAAACCAGTTGCTGTGCTGCCTCAAAATTGGACAAAATCAACCAACTGTGAGAAACATGAATTCCTAACATGCTATGGGTCCAGGGATGCCCGCAGGGCTGTTAAATCCATATTTCAGATTGTAAAGTAGACTTGAATTGAGGGACACATTCATGAAGGAGGATGGAGTACTGACACGTGTCCATCCTGAAAGACGTTTTGAATTTATCTATTCGTGAGGCGTAGAAGCAGTAGTGATGAGGTAGAAAAAATACGAGTCACATCAAAACTATACACCACGCTGAGGATCTGGACATCCAATAGCAACAGACTTCGTGACTCCGACTTCAGGCTGCGTGCACCCTCAATCCCAAATAGCATTGCTGCCAGAGCAAGTAGAGTAACGGTCATGGCTCTGGTGAAAAAAGTCTACCAGCGAAGCAAAGACTCCCTCTGAGAAGGCTGACGCTTATGACCCTCCGCTCAACCCACCCTGCACGCCGGTCCAGATCTGGGACCAATCCAGACCCATGCCGTCCAGACTTTGGTGATCAACTCGCACAACACTCTAAAGCGAAAATGCACCAATTTCGTTCGTGTTGAACTGTTACACACAGGCTAGAACCCCGGTAGTTGCCACCATGAGTGTCCAGGTCGCCAGAAGCTCGAGAACAGGAAACTTGCGCTTGTGGAAATAGTCGACGAGTACGGCATCGGACTACGTGTGGCAACATCAGTGGTATCTGTTCCAAAAGACGCGCGATGCTGCCCACCCAGATGTGACCATGGATCACGAGCGAGATACCCAAGAGACTGTGAGGGACGGGTAAAGTCGTGCCCGACATTGTGAGGGCAACCGCAGTCATGGGCATTCGCTGGGAACCGTGCGTCTTCGAGGGAGGGGAAAAGGTTGACGGTTCCCATACCGATAACATGTATAGGCTGGGCAACACCTCTCGCTACATCCGACCCGAGTTATGACAATCATAAGAGCTTGTCAAGAGCATACCTTGAACGGCCAACCGTAAAACATTGCGTCCAGTGGTAGAGGCGAACGTCCTGGCCAGCGTTGAGCGTAGTACTAGTAAAAAGTGACGAAGATATCGTCGGGAATACGAACAAATGTACGTAGACAATAAGGCTCGACTAACCACATAGTAGTTCCAGATCTTGTAACCAGCACTGGCATGGCAAACCCAAATAGGTTAAATGGTTGCCGCTGACAGTCACTTAACACGAACTCGACCATCAGCCAAGAAGTAGCGCAAGCGTTCTCGCGAGGCTGATACGGCGAGAAAAAGAAAAAGACTCGCAAAACTAGATCGTAACTTACGAAAACGGAAAACGACAGACTACGCTCGAGTAGCCTTGCAACAACCTAGAAATCATGTCCTGTTAGATGCTGGGGGACAGATACTGGACTTCAAGTTGTCTAATCACACAGTCCCTGAAGCACAGCTCGACGTCGTCCGTCATACGGAAAAGCAGTCTATTTCAACGAGAACGACACTACCATGGAACGGCGAAGGTCGACCACTGTCATCGTCACCATTTTCTTAGCAGTTGGGAAAATGTATCGCATAGCCAGGGCCATCCTCACGAGGGGGACCAACCTTAAATTCCCTCATTGGATAACATGGGAATGATCACCGATCGAGATACAACGCATCGTCTCTTTGCTGCAACAAGGAGCCGTTGCCAAAGCAACTGTCAGATACATGGTTCCAGCCAAGCTGCGAATCGCTGGCAGACTTAGATACACCATGCGAGACGGAAGCTGTGGAGAGCAATCTATCGACAGTTTCAAGGACGCAGCAATGCCGCAAAGATCCCAGTGTTCTGTCAATTCCACATGGAAGAAAAACAAGAACGGGAGGTGCGCTGCGAGCGGGAGCGCTCTACAATGGACCAGCACCCGCAGCAGAGTTCAACCGGCCCAGCGAGGAGCTGGCAATGGACCGGCATCCACCACACAGGCCAATCCCTCGGACCAGTTGAAGACAGCGAAGGGCCAGCACCCACCGCAGAGACCAACCGGCCCAACGAGGAGCCGACAATGGACTGGCATCCATCGCAGAGGCCAATTCCTCGGACCAGTCGAAGACAGCGAGGGGCCAGCAATGGACCAGCACCCACCGCAGAGATCAACCGGCCCAGCGAGGAGCCGGTAATGGGCCAGCATCCACCGCAGAGGCCAATTCCTCGGACCAGTCGAAGACAGCGAGGGGCCAGCAATGGACCAGCACCCACCGCAGAGATCAACCGGCCCAGCGAGGAGCCGGTAATGGGCCAGCATCCACCGCAGAGGCCAATCCCTCGGACCAGTTGAAGACAGCGAGGGGCCAGCAATGGACCAGCACCCACCGCAGAGATCAACCGGCCAAGTGAGGAGACAGTAATGGGCCAGCATCCACCGCAGAGGCCAATTCCTCGGACCAGTTGAAGACAGCGAGGGGCCAGCAATGGACCAGCACCCACCGCAGAGATCAACCGGCCCAGCGAGGAGCCGGCAATGGGCCAGCATCCACCGCAGAAGCCAATCCCTCGGTCCAGTTGAAGGCCAGCAATGGACTAGCACCCACCGCAGAGATCAAGTGGCCAGTCAGAGCATGGACTGGTGGAAAGTGTGAGAGAATTAAAGTTGGCGCTGTTTGAAATATATTTCACAGCTACCCGGATTTACCCATCCAATGATCATCGATCACTCGGATCTACGTCGATGTTCTTACGTGACTTGTCGCAAGGATGATACAACTGATACTAGTAAGACCCTGGCACTCGAAGTGTCCCGTCTCAAATCAGAGGTTGAACGTGTTCGTGGATTGGCGATGACGTGGGAAGGCTGTCTGGAAGGTAAGCGCATATGAATTGGCACAGAGGTTATGGAGTTGCGATACCCTCTAACGATATCGCTCTCTTCTAGTAGTCACCTGCCTCCTGGCCCCCTTACCTCAACTCGTGTCACTCTGGAGCTGCAACCGGGAGTCCTCCGACAGGTGCGTTCTGTTACTCTACTTCGCAACATTGCCCACTTGTGAACAAGGTGGTCGAGCAGAAAAGGGTCGAGTGATTGATCGGTGCCGACAGTATCCTCGGCTTGGCGAGAGAGCACCCGACATTTCTCACGGAGACGAACAGCAAAGACAGCCTACTATACTTGTTATAGGAGTGAGTGAATGCACTCGTCCGGGTGTGGATACTGATGCCTTTCGTCATTTTCTTCTGGTCTTGTGTTCCAGGTATCACAATAGCAACGCATGTCCCTCAGAACGGTTGTATCAACGTCGTGTCCATCAGTACTGGTGTCACCCGTTCGGGTTGGGCTACACCTCTCTTCCCGTCTTTACAACGCTCGAACACGTCTGGAGCCCATCTATACTGCGATAGCTGACTTCTGCAGGACGATAAAGCCAAAGCCCGTCGAAGGGACAATGAACCAGTACCTCATACCCGTCCAGTGAATTCTCTCCGGTCGCGAATTGGTACAGGTTATGCTGAGTTTGTTCGTAACCAGGTGCCGAACATCAAGACCAGCAAATACGTTCATCTTCGTCTTTACGCGCTCCGTGCTGCAGACTGGACGGAGCTATCGGATGATCTCAGGCTATATACGATCTCTCCGTTGCACTTCGAGTGAGCTCGGACCACCCCGTCTGTCGTTTCCTCGACATGCTCACGAGGTAGGGATCGCGCTCGCCACTTCGCCACTCTCAATGGTAATGGCGGTGCTTGCCATTCGAAATCGGGGGCGACCGTTGGACTCACCCACATGGGCAGGATTGTTCAGGGGCAGAAAATCACGGGGAAAGACGGCAGCGGTCGCATCAGAGACCGCTAAGAATCAGTGGTGTGTCCTGTGTTCTGATCGCGTCTAATAGACATTTCACTATCTTTTGCGGCGCTGCTTGCGTTCTCACCACATCGACGTTGCGCGTGTACTTCTACCTTTACTTCCATACTCATCAAGATTAGATTCGAGTTCTACACATACGTACTCCACGAGCGATAGCAGATGGACCCTGGGTCTATTGTTATGCTACATTACCATACACACATAACTAACACCCAAGTGTCATAATGGCAGCAGATCCGTTCTCTTGATACTTGTACTAGGGTCGGCGCTGCCGACAAGAAACCTTGCTGGTGGTTGAGTGAAAGGTCTAGGTGGAGTTGTAGTGGTCTGTCTGTTTATCGGTGTTTACCATTGACAGACGAAATGACCCTAAGCGAGCCAAACCTCAACCTTTGAGGTTCTTGATTTGGTTAGAGGCTCGGCTAGCCATTCAAATAGCCTACAAGAGAGTCGTCAAGCGTGATAACGTCACTATCGTCGCTTCCTTAGTGCCAACCCGCTTTTGGAATGCAACTTTTTTGAAACGCTCGAATCAGTACTATCCCATCATTCTATAGACTTGGAAAAATTATGAGAGGTTGCAATTACCGTGCTTTAGCTTGGCACAAAAATTTGGGGGCAACTTAGATGATGATGTGCCCCCAGTTCAGCGTTTTGTGGCAAGATGTCGAACATGACAGGGTCCCCAACTCCCAGGTCCGAGAGATCGTGCTTATCAACTCAAAATGTGACGCCTGTGGATAAGTATTAAAGTATCAAGGTAAGAGACCCGATGGATGAAGCTCTAGAGTGGATTCTTGAGATTCACAGGACGAGAGATTGTCACGCATGGGAATTGGCGTGACGAAATTCAATCTCCTCCTCGGCGATGTCGACACACGAAGCCGATCACAGCATGCTCTGGTCCTCTGGAGTTGAAACTTCAAATCCCGCAGCGTGACCAAATGTGACGCAAGCGTGGCACCGATTTGCACAAGATGCGCAAAACGTCGGAGGACTCGTGTACCCTTAACACGAAGCGGAAAAAATCTGGTAAAAAAGAGGCAGGCGTATATGTACATACTGCATCTATAGAATTGCTCCGAGGTTTGTAGCAGTAAGGAAGCAACGATAGTATTCGTCCGCATTGGATAGGCTTACTCCCGTGCTTCGTCACACTTGGCATCGTTAGATCAGCAAGCCGGTAAAATGCCCCAGATCGAGATTTCGTGACGAGCCGGTTACCCAAACGAGTACAAAGTGCCATCTGAACGACTATAGGTCGTAGCAACGTCGTGCTCACAAACAGAACTAGCGTATAGACGATGTCGACATACGCCCAATCCACAATCACATCCAGATCCACGGCCAGCAAGCTCAGTTACG
Organism: Tylopilus aff. beelii; assembly: GCA_038094295.1. Lineage (NCBI taxonomy): Eukaryota > Fungi > Basidiomycota > Agaricomycetes > Boletales > Boletaceae > Tylopilus > Tylopilus aff. beelii. The sequence continues at coordinate 1,516 of JBBPTU010000590.1, read as the reverse complement.
GGATCACATATTCCTTCTGGAACACTTTTCTGGTGCGACTCCAGGGCGGCTCCTGGCACGAGTCCAGATTCCGTCTAAGCGAGACTACGCAGAACCACGTGTGGTGCTGTGGCAGGTAATCTGCGTAGGTTTGAAGATAGAAGTCGTCCGGGAGCGTGAAGGTGACAGAGAACAGACAGCCTAAGTGGCGGAGGGTTGATAAGCAAGAGAATGGTCGAGCCAGTAAAGGAAGTGTGCTGATAGGACGCCGTCGAAGGGAAGGGTGGTGGTGGTAAGTGGTGCGACTTACATACCTAGTTTTCAATTGTTGCGAAACAGACGAGGCCGCCGATCATAGGTAGTTTGTACTTGACGAGAAGCCGTCGACGAACCAAACGCTCGGAAACTTTCAATTCCTAAATTTTTCGTTTCGTAGCGAGCGGCTTTCTTTTGAGAGTCGATGGCGATGCAGAAGATAGAATGCTCGAAGCAGAACTGGAATTAGGGAGCGATACCACCATCTTAGCAGCCAGCCACCTCGCCTTGCCGCGGAATCCAAAGGTTAAGTAAAACTCCGACGCTGCCTCAAGTTGACCTTAACCCATGACGCGAACCAAACAAACAGGCAAGGGGTCTACTGGGGGGGAAGCCCCTCGTGTTTCCATTCTGGCTGTTCGAAAATCCAAATCTGCTGCCACAACTGCAATCAAACGACCTGTTAGGATGATTATGAAGTCCTCTGGTCCGGTACTAATACTTCCGCCGGCTCCATCAAACAAGACAACTGTGGCAGCCACGAATGCCTCACCCAATTCAGCTAGGCATGCAAACAATGATGTGAGTTTCCACTTGGTTTCATCGGGGCATAGCTAGATCTACTTCCCGTGTACACCTCAGTTCTGCCACATGTGCGGTGATGGGGGGCAGCTTTATGCCTGCGATACCTGTCCACGAGCTGCTTGTCACCGATGTGTTTCGGTTCCTGCCCAGCACAGTGGGCTGATCCTTGGCACAGATGTCCAATTTCAGTGTGTCTCATGCCACTGGATGAATGACACCCGCAGTGGCGAGGTCATGCCATATGCGGTTTGTCTGTAATTATTATTCCTATGCTTGACAACTAATTTTTCTGTCTTTATTTAGGGTTTCTATTTAGATGGACAACCACTCCTCCCCGAATTTCCCACAATAACTGGAAACTTCCACTTTCCCATACGCTCGGGTATTAGCTGTCATGCAACGGTTGTTGTCCATCTTCGCGTCCACACAATCCCTCCTGGTGGTCCGATCATAATGCTGGAGAGCACTCTTCAACCTTATTTCGCCCACTCCGGCCATTTGATTGTCAGGACAATCGAATTCAATCTTACAACAAGCACCACGCGTCAACAGTACAAACAAGGCGTGGCAATTGTTCTTGCTGAGATTGGCGATACTCATGACCACGTCCTTTTCAGTCTCACAACTCACAGCGATGATGATCGTGGGGATCTTGTGATTGGCTATTCGCATCGGAAGAACCGGGAAGTTGCCTCTG
>JBBPTU010000589.1:0-20704 GCA_038094295.1 Tylopilus aff. beelii | reverse complement strand
TTACGTATAAAAGCACCACTGTCAGCGCCCATGTACCTTAGTTAGATCTATGCAATCATCAGTGTAACTTACTCATGCCGCTCTAAGTGAGTGAGACTTACGTCCTGGCTCGTAATCGTCATACTTGTGTCATTGTTGCCCTCACCTTCACCTATTCCCTTCGGATCTTTGTGCAAGCTCTCGCAATCATGATCGGCGAAGTAATAACTTGCTATCGCGTTAACAAAAGATCTAGCTCTTCCCCTGGCTCCAACTAACACGTTCGGAGCCCCAACAACCTCATCATGACTTCCTACTGTGTCCCCAACAGCTCTGACTCAGACACTCCCCCTCCACCCCCGCCTTCTCGAAGAACACCCTTGCATGCGGCAGTTCCTCCTCACCCACCTCCGTCACATCACATTCAGGATAGACGCGCTCCTCTATCAGGCGGAACCCCTCAGATCCCATCACACACCTCCCTGTAGGACCAGAATGCTGGCGAGCCCAAAACACCTCTAGAAGCTCACAACAACCCCCCCTACTTGAAGCTGGGAGAACTCAACCCACCCCCAGTAGGCCCCCCCTCCCCTCCAATCACCTGTCCCCAAAGTCCCTATCCCCGAACGATGAGGAAGTCCCTATTCATGTGGATATGGAACCTTTGCCAGATCTGCCAAAGGAATCATACATACCATCTGACAAGGAGCCATTCAACCTTTTTGGACCAGATCCAGACTTTGATGCCAATCCCCATTCCCCCTCCCAGAACCCCATCGTTACTGCCTTATGAGACACCTTACGAGACCCCAGAAGCTACACCAGAATGGCAGATGCAGGAGACGCCAACGAAGCTACATCCTTTAAGGAGAACAAAGCGGCTCTTCCAGACTCCTTTTCTGGTAACGCCAAGGACACTTGCCGATGGATGTCACAGATGCGAGCCTACTTCTCGGTTAATCCCACCATCTTCGGGACCAAAGATGCACAAAATGAACAACAGATGGTTATCACACTCCTTAACTGTATGAATAAGGGGTGAGGAATGGCGTTCGCTGAAAGCTGATATGACCATATCCAGGACCCAAACGTGAAAGAGGAAGAAATCATGTTCACCAAGGTGTCCAAAGACTTCTTGGCACTCTTCTCCCCCCTTTCTATTAAACAGGAGGCAAGGAACACCCTAGATACTATCAGCATGAGTGACTTCCAAGGAGACTTCTGGGAGTTTAGGATGGTGTTCGAACTAGATCTGGCAAGATCCCAGGTGGACAATCAAGATGACATCAAATGGATCCTCCAAGGGGTGGTATCTCTAGAATTAGCACAGAAGATGTCGGGGGTAAACGAGAAACCCAAGACAGCACTGGAGTGGCTGGATAAAGCCAGAGAATTCTACGACAGAGACCTCCAGTATAAACACGACCGTTGAAGGAAAGGAGGACAATCTACCTACTCCCGACCCTCAGAAAACCACCATAGGAAAGACCCCAACGCTATGAATGTAGATGCCATCCATCTTACCCCAGACGAACGGGTGGAATGCTTTGCAAAAGGGCTGTGCTTTATTTGCAAAAAGAAGGGATGCTCCGCCTGGAACCATAAGAAAGGGAGAGCCCCCCTGGAAAGAACAAAATAGAAACCTGCCATGACAGGAAGTTAGGGCCGTGGAAGTGGCCGACACCCCGCTGGGAAAGTTTGCCCAGAAATACAAAGTCTCCGAGAAAGCCACTTTGGAAACCTTGCAAATTTGTTACTCAAAGCCATCTGGGGACTAGGAAGGAGAAGAGGATACTGACGATGAAACAGCCATCAACCGGCTTACCCTGGACGAGGGTTTTTGAAAGGGAAGGAAGGATCAGCATCTTCACTTCCCAGAATTGCTCCTGTATTTGTAACCAATAAGAAGTCCCAGTCAATGCATATCCCCCTCTCATTGTATTCTGGAACGACAGGACAAATCGCTGAAAAGAAGGCCCTTGTGGATAGCGGGGTTACCGGATGCTTTATCGATCACCAACTCGTCGCCCAAATGAAATGGCCAAAGAAGTGCCTTACGCAACCAGTAAAAGCAAGCAACATAGACAGAACTATCAATCAAAACGGCTTGATTCGGTTTTCCGTCACCCTCCAAATGCGAGTAGGGGATTGGGAATGCCTGCAGACCTTTCTCGTCATCAACTGCAGAAAGGAAGACATCATCTTAGGACTCCCCTGGTTACAAGAACAAAACCTGATCATCAACTGGGCCACTGGGAAAGTCCTGCTTACCTCCCCCCCGAAATTACGGCACGACCCGCCAAAAGCAGTAATGCAGCGGTACTTAGTCAGGTACCTGGGGATGGACCCCAACACCCAAATCACCAAATGGTGGAAAAAGAAGCTGGACCACGAGGCCGCAAGGGCCTATCCGATAAGGAAAACGACCATATCCACCAAGATTGCAGCTGAAACCACAAAGGCTGAGGTAGAGCTCCCCAAGGCCTACGAGGAATATCAAAAGGTGTTTCAGGATCCTCCAACTGGAGAGCTACCCCCGTCCCGAGAGTTCGATCATGCCATAGATTTGACCCCAGACTTCGTCCCAAGATGGGTGAAAGCCTACCCGTTGAACCCAGAAGAACAGAAAGCCTGTAGGGACTTCGTAGATGAACATCTAAAGAGTGGGAAAATCACTGCCTCGAAATCTCCACAAGCCTTCCCCTTTTTCTTCGTTCCAAAAAAAGATGGGAAGTTGCGACCATGCCAAGACTACCACCACTTAAACTCCAGGACTATTAAGAACGCCTATCCCCTCCCATTAATCTCGGACCTCATAGATAAGCTCAAAGCATCATCCATCTTCACTAAGATGGACGTCCAATGGGGGTACAACAACATCCAGATTAAGCCAAACAACCAGTGGAAGGTGGCCTTTAGCACCCCATTCGGGCTATTCAAACCCACCATCATGTTCTTTGGCCTATGTAATTCCCCGGCTACGTTCCAGGCACTCATGGACAGCATCTTTGGGGATCTCATTGCGAAAGGATGGCTAGTGATATACATGGATGATCTACTCATCCATTCAGCTGATCAAGGGACCCACAACCAGCAAATGAAGCAAGTGTTGGCTCGTCTTCAAGAGCATAAACTGTACCTCAAGTTGGAGAAATGCAGTTTCAATGTCTCAGAAGTGGAGTACCTGGGAATGATCATTAAAAAAGGGGCAGTTCTCATGGACCCCGTAAAGCTCACAGCAATCAAAAACTAGCAACCCCCTGTGACGGTTAAGCTTGTACGATCCTTCATAGGTTTCTGCAACTTCAATAGGAAGTTCATCCCAGGTTTCTCCGACATACTCCGTCCCCTCCATTTGCTTACCAAGAAGGGGGTCCCATGGGACTGGACCCCAGCCCACCAGAGCACCTTTACTGCCCTAAAGAAGGAATTCCTCAAAGCCCCTGTCCTCCGCTATCCTGACACCACCAGGCTGTTCACTGTCATAACGGATGCCTCACTCGTTGCCGCAGGAGGGGTCTTGATGCAACACGATGCTGCAGGCGACCTCCATCGTTGTGCCTACTTCTCCAAAACCTTTGGATCCACCAAATGAAATTACGACATCTACGATAGGGAGATGCTTGCTGTAATTCTCACACTCCATGAATGGTGTCATTACCTGACAGGCACTGCCCACCCCATAACGGTCCTTACAGACCATCATAACCTGACATATTTCAAACACCCCCAAGATCTTTCCTGCCATCAAGCCCGATGGCAGATGTTCCTCCAGGACTTTGACCTCATCTGGAAGGCCCTCCCTGGAATCACTATGGGTCTGGCGGATGCGCTCTCATGAAAACATGACATCAATACTTCTCAGGATAACTGTCACATCACCTTCCTTCCACCCGATGCCTTTGTCCACTTGATCGACGTTGCCATAGCCAACAAGATTGTGGCATCCACTTCAGATGACCCACTGGTACTCCATGCCCTCCAGGCCCAGCAGGATGGTTCCCCTATCCTCCCCCGATCTCATCGCAATGACTGGACCTTCATCGAAGGCTCCCTGTACTTCAAGGGCCATCTCTACGTACCTGAGCCAGCACGGGTGGACCTCCTGTGGGAACTGCATTACTCCCCTGCTGGAGGCCACAAGGGGTGGTTTCGTACCCTCCATCATGTCTCGAAGGATTACTGGTGGCCTGGCCTCCCCACCCACATTCATAACTTCATGGCCGGCTGCACAGTTTGCCAGGCCTCCAAGGTTAACACCCATCCTACCTCCCCAGAACTGTCCCCCATGCCCTCTATGGCCTCTCAACTGTTCCAACAGGTCTTGGTTGATCTCATCACAGATCTCCCTCCATCCCACAGCCATGACTTGGTTATGGTTGTGGTCAACCATGGGCTTACGAAGGGGGTAATTTTCTGTCCATGTTCTAAGAATATCACAGCAGAGGGCGTTACCGACCTCTTCTTTCATTTTGTTTTCCCCCGCTTTGGCCTCCATGACAAATGCATCTCCGATCAGGGACCTTCCTTCACATCAGCCTTCGCCAAGGAACTCGCCCGCTTACTCAATTACAATGTCGCCCTCTCCACTGCCTACCACCCCCAAACTGACGGGGAAACAAAGTGTGTAAACCAAGAACTCGAAACCTACCTCAGGATATTCTGTGGGAATAAACCAGAGGACTGGGCAGCCATGCTCCCCCTAGCAGAGTTCTCCCACAACTCCACTACCCATTCCAGCACCAATGTCACACCTTACTCCCTCATGATGGGCTATGAACCCAGGGCCTACCCCCCATTGATGAAAATGACCTTCCTCCTGGCACTGGAATCCTGTGCTAAACTACTGGAGGAAACCCACAAGGAAGCCTTAGCTGCCCACCACAAAACTCAACAGGATATGAGAGAATGAATTGCCTCTCAGTTCAAGGGATGGAAGGTGGGAACGAAGATCTGGCTAGAAGCAAAAGACCTCAGAGTCAAATATAAGAACTGGAAATTGGCACCGAAATGTGTCGGCCCCTTTGAAGACAGTCCTGGACCTACTCCGCCCCCGCTGCACCCCCTCAGGCCAACCCAAATTGGAACCCAACTTGGAACCCAGCAGATGGGGCAGTAGAAATAGACTGAGGAAAGGTCTGTCCATACACCAGACCCCTGCTCCGAAACCCCCATTGTACTGTATGTTCCCATCCAGAGTCCTCGCCTGCGATGTCCACACCACCTACCCTGACAGTGACCCTATCCCCTACTCCCTCCCCATGTTCTTCGAGCTCCTCTCTCCCAAGCTGCAACTCAAGCTGCTGGATATCCTTGGAAACTCCCCCAGCAGACTGGCTGAGTTCGAACAATCCTCCACCCTCTCTTCCGAGCATTCCATCCTCCAACAGTTTCAAGCAATCCATTCCTCCCGACGAACCCAGCTTTTCCTCCAATGGTCCGAACGCACCACACCCCAGAAGGGTGCGGCAGTATCTGCCCTGGCCTCCACCCTACTCGAGCTCCATCAGGAACTCATCCCAATGGGAGTTTTCTCAGTCCTCGACCACACTTCCTATGAAATGCAGGACTCCCTATTGCATGATATGTTCGGAGCCTTCCCCCTGGAGAAATTTCAAGGGTACATGGGTAGGGTTACAGAATGACTCTCCGTTAGGATATCGGACACCCCTGCCACAGGGTCTTCCCCTGGACATGCTGGCAAGCATGGCCAGAAGAAGGGACCTAGTTGAAGACCAGCTGTTGGGACCACCCAGGTGATACCCTTGGCAGTGGACCTCTCCACCTCCCCTTCCTCCACCTCCCCCTCTGCCCAGCAGAATCCACCCCTTGTCGCCACCAGACCTGCCCCCCCTCCTCCTGCCTCCGCCCTGGGTGCACCCACCAACACCGCCCCCCCTCCTTCCAGTCCTCCCCCCTCTTCCCTACCATTGCTTGACTCAGTCAGCGATTCCGACTCGGAGGTCACCCGGGCGGGATGGGAGCTCGGACAAGGAGAATACTTTGCTGCGCCACACCACCTACCCTCCACAATTCGACTGGGCAGTCCGCCGCCCACTCCACAGGTACACCACACCCCCAGACGCCCCAATCCCTCCGGCCTTGCTCCCCCGATGAGGGCCCGTTGCTACTCCTGTGACAGCAACACTCACTTCCGTCCCAACTGTCCCCTCTACACCTGTCAATTCTGCCAGGTTGTCGCCCTGGGCCACCCCCAATATTCTTGCCCCTGTAACCCCTATAGATGCGCTACCTGCAGTCTTAGAGGACACTCTGCGGCAGAATGCAGTGACGCTTGGGGTCTCGAATGGGACGATAATGACGTTGTCTGGAATGAGGGAGACCCCAATGGCTACTGAGTTGGAGTCTCAGTCACAACAAGGGGGTAATGTTATGGGCTGGGCTGAGATTGAGGCGCGATATGCTGAGTTACATCACACCATCGATCAAGCTACGGCTTCTTAGTGCCTCAGACCAGGACCTATACCTTGTATTCCCCATGGGAGATTCACGCATGGGAAGCCCAACCACGGAGTAGCTGGGTACCTGTTCTCCTTTCCCTCGCTTTATGTCTCTTTTTGTCTGCGATCTTATCTTATCTTGTATACCACCATACGGACTCTTTAGAAGCGTGTCACTGCCTTGCGCAGTCTGCAGTATGTCTTCCTTCCCTTATTTTTCATTTCTGCTCACATCGCCTTTGGATGGAGCCTATCACCATTAGTACTTTTTTGGATGCTCCACCTCCCCCTACCAATTCTCCCACATTGGTAGTAGTTTCCCATCCCTTCCTTAGTTACATATAAAAGTGCCACTGTCAGCACCCATGTACCTTAGTTAGATCTATGCAATCATCAGCGTAACTTACTCACACCGCTCTAAGTGAGTGAGACTTACGTCCTGGCTTGTAATCGTCATACTTGTGTCATTGTTGCCCTCACCTTCACCTATTCCCTTCGGATCTTTGCGCAAGCTCTTGCAATCATGATCGGCAAAGTAATAACTCGCTATCACGTTAACACAGTTCCTGGAGGGGACTTCCCCTGAGCTGCTATAGAAGATTGGTTCACCATGGAAGAGGACATCCTTTGGTGATTGCATAATTGGTTTGATTGTTTCTCTCTTCTCTCCAATATGTTCCTCACAGGCCTGCACTGTAACCTTTATTTACACTTACTCCATCCTGTACACTGCCATATGGACTCTATTTAGATCAGATCTATGTTTCCCACAAACATGAAAATGTGTTCTCATGTTACTTATAATCTTCCTTGGATGCTATCTCTCCTCTAACTGTATCTCTCATTACAGTTATGTTTTCCCAACTCCTCTACTTATATACAAAATACCCCACAGAGGCACCTTGTACTGTAGTTTGATCTACACAATTCACCTGTGTTCTCATCTTCCCTGCTGACCTGCACCAGATGAAATCTGGGGCAGATCATACCATTTTCCTTCTACCTCAAGAACTAACCATCCATTCCACCCCATACCTTGAATGAGGATAGCCCCTACATTTAGCTACCTACCCTCAAAACTTCTTAATTTTCCAACTGTTAGTTCTTGAGATATGCCTATTTCAATCTATCTACTACATGACTGTATCATATTTAATTTCTATTGCTACACTTAGAACCCAACTAGGATACCAATCATGTGATCACCTCAGCCCCTGAAGAGTGATCCATGACACAGCCATTCAATGGAAGGTCACATGATATTCTAGAAACCTGTTGTCAAGCATAGCTTTGTAACCTAGAAACATCTCTAAGGAAACAAGGCTATGAACATAGCCCACTGTCTCCAAGTCAAGGTAACCATGACAGCACAGCCTTCCTTTGACAGGTGGTAACCCACAGCCTCCAAAACACAGCCTGTTGCCAGGAACACATTAAATTCAGCCAATAAGAATATTGGAGACAGGTTCCATAGTTATAGAAGGTCTGGGAATGTTGGTAACTAGGTAGCAGCATAGCCACATGTACACAGTATATATAGAGGCCATTTTCCAGGCCAGAATGATAATCATCTTCTCTTTTATCCCCTCTGAGATTTCCTCTGTCCAGGGAAAGGATCTTTCCCCAGAAGAACTTCTCCACCAACACTTCAGTAGCTACCAAGCAACAGGTAGTGTACTAGACCTCTTGTACATAGCTGGGGACAACAGCTGTATACAAACTCTTTCCCACATCGAAGCATGGGAACCTACTTCTGTATTTGATGTACTACTCTGACACATTACTCTATCAAGTGGTTAGTGTAGCATTGCTAGCTAACATCATAACTTGCACAAATTGAGTGCAAGAATACTTGGTCTGACTAATCTGCTGAGAGACCCACCTTATATAGACAAATGATCAGGTGATCAAGACCTTCATTTAAGCTTGTGGGAAAGCTTAGTCATACTTTCCCATGGTCTGAACTTTCTTGCATTCAGCTCTTCCATAGAGCAGGCATTTAAACCAATACAACTTACATTATATAAGCTATCCCATGGCCTTATAAGAAAATTAACCCCATATCAGGCCAAACTCTCAACACAACTCAAGGCACATAGGAACTATAGGTCTACCACCTACATAGGATCCTACACAAGCCTACACACCTACAATTAATAGAGCATCAAGACCTCTGTTGACACAACACGTAACTAGCTAAGTGCCAACCCTTACCTCTTAGGAACTTAGATTCAGAGATAGGAAGAACAACCAGGTATCCATTTGGCTAAAGTGGTAACATATTATAGTTATTTGTACTTGTCTACATTCACTATTTGCCTAGGTATTCTCTGTTGTCAGGATATCTAGTGCTGGTTCAGATTGGCCCTGGGGAGTGGATCTCACTATAGATTTGCTAGTGTCTATAAGATTCATTCTAAGAAGTGACACCACTAGCAAGATAGACTCTTCTAGTGAGATTGTTGACAGACTGGATCCTCTTTACCAAGCATTGCTTGTTATCCTCTACATCTATTGTTCATTATTAGACAAAGCAAGGAGATATGAACAGCAGGATGCATATCATAACACACTGGACCTGCACCACAAAGACACACCATGTCCTCATGTATGCTTATTTTACATGTACTTACATCACTTGTCTGCAAAGCATCAATACAAAGCTTTGTACACTCAAACCACAATATCCTGTCCCCAGGTGAGACAACTGAGCCTTCCCTCTGTCACTGGAGTACCTCTGGTACCTGCAATACCACACCTCTCAACAGGTTAAGAGCCCTGACAGCAAATTCTATGAATTGCTTGTCAATTTACCTGGGCACATTGTAAATGACTGCAGTTGCTTTTGTGCACCAGATACAGAGTGTAGTAGTACTATGCATTAGTACATGGAACTGAAGTTCCAGTAGAATGCTGCATTGATGTGTGCAAGTATGTGAAACAAATGTTCCTGCAAAAAGTAACATAAGCTAGGAAGAGTTCAGGGATCTGTGATTGCAATTCAAGTCTTCTCTATATTGTATATGAACTTGTACTAACACATCCTTGTCCCCAGATTTGATCTACCTACCTGACAATTATGTCTACTGCTGTCAAGTCCACATTTGATGCTATTCCCATCCTCAATGGCTCAAACTATCTCTCCTGGGCACCACTCATGGGTCCATACTTGAAGACCCAAAGTTGCTACTATGTGATCACTATGGAGCCTCTGGATAATGAAAATAACAAACAGCAGACTTGAGATATTGCCAATGATAAAGCTTTTGGAATGATGTATCTATCCAGGTTTTCAGCTTGGAAAGTAACCCAACTGGTCATTCTACTCAACTAAGCATTGTGTTATAAATGCATTTGACCTTATCCACTCAGACCTAAAGTCATTTGAGGTAGAATCCTATCACAAGAAGTGGTACATAATTATCTTCTAAGATGATTTCACCTCTATATTATGATTGAAAGCCATCTGGAATAAATTTGATGCGCTTCTGGCCACTTGACAGTTTATAAAATATATCCAGATGCAATAGAACAGCCAAATCAAAGGCTGAATGTCTAATGCTGGGGGAGAATATAACTCAAAAACTTTTGATGAGATGTTGCACAATGAAGGAATTCATGTCTATCAAAGTGCTCCTTATACTCCTTAGCAAAATGGCCATGCTGAATGACACATCTGGATGCTAATGAATAAAGCACAGGTGATGTGTCTTCATGATTGCCTTCTGGCCTCATACAGGGAATTTGCAGTGAATCACACATCCCATATATATAACTGAACTCCCTTATGACAGTTGAACTGGAAAACCTCTATGGAACTTCTTACCAATGATTGCATGTTTTTGGTTGTGCTGCATATGTGCATCTACTGCAAGAGACTTAAGGAGGCAAGCTTCAGCCTAAATCCCAATTAATGATATATCCTGGGGTCTCATTAACCCATGACAGCAATATGCTGTTCATGAAGCCCAACAACTCCCTTCTCAACTGTGCTCATGCAGTATTTGATGAGAATCTATTTCCAAGTTCTTCAAAGAGTAATCCACATTGTCCAATCTCTCAACCAGCTTGTAGAAAACACCACAATGGTGTTCTGGACGCTTCCAAAGATCTTTCCAGTTCAGAAGCACCTCACACTCAAAATAATGACCTTCCAGATCCTTCTGAAGGTTATGCCAGTCCAGAAACATCTAGTATTGAAGGCTCTGTAGACTCAGCATTTTTGAATGATCTGAAAGACAAAAGAAAGTACCTTTCCATCCTGGAAACATTGATGAGGAACAAGAACACCCCAGAAAACAAGTAAAGGATATAGAAAAGCTTACTCACTAGAAGGAAATCACTGGCTCAAAGTTGAAACCTTCAAATACTGAGCTAAGAATCCCTGGTGGAATTCTCAAAACCCCTGATCAATCAGAAACATCAGAAACTCTGGAAGCACCAAAAGCATTAAAAGCATTGGAAGACTCAGAAGAAGAAATTGAGCATCTCACCTGGGAAGGGGAAGTGAAATTAGCTCATTATCTTTGTGCTTGTGCTGTTCCAGATAACAGCAGTGAAGGAAACATAAACTATCATGAATGGTCCTACAAAGACATTCTGTGTTTACCTTCTGATAAACAGAAACTCTGGCATGATGCCTGCATGACTGAGCTGCAAATGTTCAAGAAACACAATATTTTTGAAGTAGTTGACAGATCTCTAGCATGAAAGGTCATTAAAAATTCCTCAGTATTCAATGTCAAATCCAATGACTGGAAGCAAGCCAGACTGGTCACAGAGGGCTTTTCCCACATTGAAGAAATTGACTATGATGAAGTCTTCTTGCAGAAGTCCAATTTGAGACTGTGCAAATGATGCTTGCTCTCACTGCTCTAGAGGACTGGTATATCACTTGACTTGATGTATGGAGTGCCTACCTGTATGGTCCACTGGATGAAGAAATCTACATGGAGTTTCAGGAAGGCTTTGCATTCTCAGAGCTAAAATGCAAAGTCTTGAAACTCAAATGTGTACTATATGACCTCAAACAAGCTGACTTGGCCTGGTCATGTACACTCAAAAAGTCCATGGAAGAGCTTGGCTTCTGGCAAATCCATTCTAATGCCAGAATATATATCTACAAATGTGGCAAAATCTATGTCATCATCTATGTAGATAATGCACTATTCTGTAGTCCCCACAAAGCTAAGGTTGATTACATCAAAGCTCTCTTTATGAAGAAGTGGGAATGCTGAGGTCTTGGTGATGTGCACAAGTTCCTCTGAATAAGGATCTGTTGAAATCACATCAACCACTTGATTTACCTTGATCAATGCAAGTATCTGGAGAAAGTGCTAGAGTATTTTAAACTCACAAATGCAAAGCTACTCAAAGATCTCTACTCTAAAGATATGATTCAACCAAAAATACTGAACCAGTCAATCTGGAACTGTGGATGTGCTTTCAAATAGTAATTGGATCCCTACCATATATCATGCTTGGAACACACCTGGATATTGCTTATGCAGTTGCCCAACTTGTGAGACAATTTGCAAATCCATCCAATGAGCATCTTTAAAAGACCCTCTATATATGCCAGTACCTTATAGGAACCTGAGATTATTCTCTCATTTATGATGGCAAGAGCAGTGCTAAAATCACAGCCTCTACTGACTCAAATTGGGGTTCTAATCTAGAAACTTCACACTTGCAGACAGGTTACTACCTGAAGCTTGTGAATGCAGTTTTCATGTGGAACTCATACCTCTAGAAGGTGACAGTGAGATCCTCCACTGAAGCTAAATACATTTCAATGTCTGATTGTGCTACACAAGCCTTGGCATCAAACAGATGATAGAAGAACTTGGATATCAACTAGGACCAATCCTAATCTGTGGTGACAATCAGAGTGCTATCTTCTTGGCACAAAACCCAGTAAACCAAAAGAAGAACTGACACATTCAAATCCAATATCACTCAATCTGTGATCTAGTAGAAGACAAGGACATTGAACTTTTCTTCTACATAGATGAAAATGAAAACCCAGCTGACATGTTCACTAAGAACTTAGGCTATGTCAAGTTTGAGCAATTCCAAGCTCAACTTGGATTTGTTATACACTTACGCTGAGCTGGACTCATGTGCTAGCAATGTTCCTTATAAATGCTTAACTGCATTATCTGTGTAAAGCATGGGGGAGTTTTGAACAGTAGTAGAAATAGTTCGGAAGCCTTCTGGTGCTTCTGAGTCTGGAGGCACTGGACCTGCACTAGTGGAATACTTCCACTTCTGGAAGCAATTTCCCCACAGTTCAGGATCTCTGGAACTGAACCTCACACTCATGTAGAGTACACTCATACATACAAAGACATACCATGTCCTCATGTATGCTTATTTTACATGTACTTACATCACTTGTCTGTGGAGTATCAATACAGAGCTTTTTACACTTGAACCACAATGTTCTGTAATATACTGGAAATCATCAAATTCCATAAAGAGTGATAAAATGCTGGCTTTTGAATCTTGTTTGATTCAATGCTAAATAAATAGCTAGAAGTTTCAAGTTCAAATTCATACTAGTGATAGTTATGGAACTTACTAGCTCATTAATATAAATAGGCAGATTGTCATTCTCTAGTGGTTCTGAAAAGATGAAAGATGTGGCTTTATAGATGAACTCTTGGGTATCTTATATCACAATTAGTCATCATCTACCACTTTTTGCAGCAAGCTTGTGAGAATCTAGTGATCAGGGAGAGATTCACTTCAAAACCTCCTACTTTTCCCTTTGCCATCAGGGATCAAGAATGACCCAGGTATATTCTTTTCTCTGATCCATTGCCAATTCATTTAAAGTGAGTATTATTACCTTAGGCTTGCAAATGATTGAATCAATGAATCAATGAAACTTCTAAGCAGAGTACTTGCAGAATTTGAGGGTGAACAACAATGTGAGAGTTTGTAATTTAATTTTTTGAGTGAAGATTAATGAAGTCAATATTATCCAAATGTGGTAGATGATCTGCTGTGAACAGAGAATATATATCCTACTGTGAAACAATTCAAATGTCTCTGCAGGAGTTATTTTTATCTTACAGAAATTGTTGATTACTATTTCTATTTTCTAGAGCTTCAAAGTGCTCATTTTTCAATTTTAAGATGACCCCAGTAAAATAATCATGTTTCTCAGATAGATGGGATATCTGAAGAAAGCAAACTACTATGGCCTATTTAGTGAAAGAGGAGGTCTAGCTGCCATACACAATGGATTGGTCAGCTAGCTAATCATATTTTATTTACTATGTCTCTAACTATTTCTTTGTTAGTATACAAGGTAGTTGTTAATGTATACCATGATGTGGCATCATCTCTCTAGTTTGTTGAGGTATGCACAGAGAGAGTAAAAGATGATGAGTAAAGCCTGGTAGAAATGATCCAGTTGGGCAGAGATCTCACTAGAAGAACCTATCTTACTAGTGGTGAGAGATGAGAATGCAATATATAGCATGTATAGCATAGATCAAACTAAGGTACAGGGTGTGCATCAGGGATATTTATACATATCTGTGGAGTGGGGAAACACAGCTATAATAAGAGATATAGCTGTGGGAGAAGCATAGTGTCCATGGAAATGAGATAAAAGTCATGTGAGAAGGGTTTCCCACACGCATGGAAAGGCATAGGATCTCCTGGGAAAACATCTATTGCAAGTCTGTTTGGCGGTGTACAGAATGAAATAGTCAAGAAAGGAAATGGTGGTGCAGACCTTCAGAATGACACTGTGAAAGAAGAGAGAAGCAATCAAGATATGAATGGAGTCAGTTGATAGACTGCTCTGTGTAAATACACCTTTTACATCCTCCCAAGGGAAGTTTCCCCCAAGAAGTACATCACTGTCACACCAAGAAACATACCCCTCCAGCATCCCTTCTTGGATGACTTGGTCAATAGCCTGGTTTAGCTGCATAGCATGAGCTGGGATATCTTCCTAGACTATAACAGTAGTTTTTTTTTTCAAGTGGAATATGATGAATGCTGACAAAGCAGAGTGACATGTGTCTGTTACCATCAGGGCTTCAAAGTCAATAAGAAGGTATCCTAGACTATAAAGATAAACAAGAATGCCACTGATGTGAAATGACTCAAACTTGTTGCCACTTACCAACTTATCAAAATTGAGCAAGAAAGGGATATCCTTGTCTATCATAATGACTCCAAAAATTCCCAGGCTTGGGTGCAATCAAACCTTGCAGTTGAATCTGAAATATAATGGATATATACTCTGCACAAGTACTTCAAATCTAACTGCCTGACTAACATATGTATTTATGAGTCTAATATATATCTCAGTTAACTAAATGACATTCAAGAACACTAACATGCCTCTGAGTCATATAACTTCATGATATCTGTGTAGGGAAAATTAGTCATAGCCTCTTGTTTAGCTTTTTGTGGCCATATGCAATCTATGCTATTGCTTCCTGCAATTCTGCTCCCAATGATGCTACTACTCTCCATGCCATTCTAGATCTCATTGCCTTCTCCTATGTCATTTATACTAAAATCATATTTTTAGAATGTAACTCAGATTGGTCATGTCATGACTCTTCTGCTCAATCTTCAAGTCACTGAAAATGGCCATTGTCTATGGAGCAATATATATATAGAGTCTTGGCTATGATAAAAGAAATTAATCAGATATTGTTGAGAAAGTATGAAAATCCTATGCTTCTCATTGCTTTCTGCCATAGAATCTCACTTGAAAACAAGATAACTTCTTATTCAATGTCGATGAGTAGATCATTTTGATCATTAAGGCCATCAAGATGAGTCATTTATCAAATGTTGTTGTTCTTTTCTATTGCTCACTGTTGTTACCCATTTGAAATCCCAACTATGTGTAGATAGTCTAGTTCAGTATCCAGACTGGTGGAGAGTCATAAACAATAACCCTATGTATACAGACAAAAATACCTCAGAGATTTTGATGATAACACTTTAATGTCATATCTGTTATGATATGTGTCCTGTCGTTCCCTTTTCCTGCATTGTTTGTCTAATAAGGAATAGTAGACATAGAAGATGACGAGTAATGCTTGGTAAAGTGGATCCAGTCTGACTGCAGTCTCACTTGAAGATCCTATCTTCACAGTGGATGAGATGAGAAAGCAGGTAGATTGTGTAGATCAAACTAAGGTACTGGGTGCCCATTCAGGGTATTTATACGTAACTGGAAGGGATGGGGAAATGTAGCCATAACAAGAGATATAGCTATGGGAGGGGTGTTAACGCGGTAGCATCCAAGTACTTCGCCAATCAAGATAGCGAAGGCCTGCAGGAAGGTTCGAAGGGAATAAGTGAAGGTTAACACAACCAGGACGCAAGTATGGTGATTTCAAGCCAGGACTGAGGGTCTTGCTCACTCGAGCGGCATGAGTAAGTTACGCTGGTGATTGCGTAGATCTAACTAAAGTACATGGGCACTGATAGCAGCACTTTATATGTAACTATGAAGGGGATGGGAAACTACTGCTATAGCAAGAGATATAGCAGGGGGAGGAAAGCGTCCAAGATAGGATAGATACTACAAGCTCCATCTGAAGGTGATGTGAGCCAAAATGAAAAGATAAGAAGGAAGACATACCGCGGACTGCGCAGGGCAATGACATGCTTCTAAAGAGTCCATATGGTGGTGTACAGGATAAGATCAGATTGAAGGACAAAAAGGGAAGAAGGTGATGCAAAGGAAAAAGAGATACCCAGCTACTCCATGGTTGGGTTTCCCACGTTTGAATCTCCCATGGGGTATACCAGGTACATGTCCCAGTCCAGGGTACTGAGGAGTCCCACTGCAACAAAGGCTTCAGTAGTGCAATGTAACTCAGTGTATCGTGCCTCGATCTCTTCCCAGCCTGTAACATTACCCCCTTGTTGTGACTGAGACTCTGACTCAGTAGCCATCGGGGTCTCCCTTGTTCCAGACGACATCATTGTCGTCCCACTCAATACCCCAAGTGTCATCGCATTCCACCACAGAGTGTCCTCTAAGACCACAGTTAGCGCATCTATAAGGGTTGTGAGGGTAGGAATATTGGGGGTGGCCTGGGGTGACGACCTGGCAGAAGCAACAGGTGTAGAGGGGACAGTTGGAACAGAAATGGGTGTTGCTATCGCAGGAGTAACAATGGGCCCTAGTCGGGGGAGCAAGGCCAGAGGGATTGGGTCTTCGGGGGGCACGGTGTACCTGCGGAGTGGGCGGCGGACTGCCCAGTTGAATTGTGGTGGGTAGGTGGTGTGGCATGAAGAAATATTCTCCTTGCCTGAGCTCCCATCCTGCCTGGGTGATCTCCAAGTCAGAATCACTGACTGAGTCAAGTGATGGTAGGGAAGTGGGGGGAGGACTGGCAGGAGGGGTGGTGGGGTTGGTGGGTGAACTCAAGGTGGCAGAAGGAGGAGGGGGGGTGGGTCTGGTAGTGACAAGGGGTTGGCCCTGCTGGGTGGAGGAGGAGGGGGAGGGAGGTGGGGTGGTCCACTGCCAGGGGTATCTCTTGGGTGGCCCCAACAGTTGGTCCTTGATGAGGTCCCTTCTTCCAGCCATGCTTGTCAACATGTCAAGGGGGAGTGGCAGGGGTAGGGGGGTCTGATATCCTAATGGAGAGTCACTCTGTAACCCTACCCATGTACCCTCAAAATTCCTCCAAGGGGAATGCTCTGAACATATCATGCAATAGGGAGCCCTGCAGCTTGTAGGAGGTGTGGTCGAGGACTGGGAAGATTCCCAGGTGGATGAGTTCCTGATGGAGCTTGAGTAGGGTAGGGGCTAGGGTAGATACTGCCGTACCCTTGTGGGGTGTGGTGCGTTCGGACCATTGGAGGAAAAGTTGAGTTTGTCAGATGGAATGGATGGCCTGGAACTGTTGGAGGAGGTGATGTCCAGATGAGAGGGAAGAAGACTGTTCGAGCTCAGCAAGTCTGTCGGGGAAGTTGCCAAGGATCTCCAGCAGCTCAAGTTGCAACTTGGGAGAGAGGAGCTCAAAGAACATGAGGAGGGAGGGGGATAGGGTCACTGTCAGGGTAGGTGGCATGGACATTGCAGGAGAGGACTCTAGATGGGAACATGTAATGTGGGGTGGGATTATGCGGGGAGGCGGCCTTAGGATGCAGTGAGACTGGGGAAATAGACCTTTTCCCTAGTCTATTTCTACTCCCCCATCGGCTGGATTCCAAGTTGGGTTCCAATTTGGGTTTGCCTGAGGGGGCATGGTGGGGGTGGAATAGGTCCACGACTGCCCTGTAGCATTCGAGGCATAGGTGGGGGTGAGGAGGGTGATGCGGAATTCTATGTGGGTCTGTTGGACCTGAAAGACCATTCCCCTCTTGGAAAGGAGGGATGCAAGATAAGCCAGAAAGAGGAAGAAGGAGATGACAATGATGGCAAAGAGGTTGGCGATGGAGATCATGGTGGGTGGTTAGGAGTGTGGGAAGTCCTTTTGATGGTGCAGTTGGTACTCTTTGATTGATTGTTTGATGTGGGATAGATTTATGGCAGGTTCCCAGGAATCTTCCGATGGCACATAACCTTTCCAGGATACCAAGTATTCGGTTCATCTTCCCACCCTCCTGTGGCATTTGATGGTTTCTACTTCATACTCTGCTTCCCCGTTGACTAATTGGGGAGGTGGGGCTGGGAAGCTGGGGCTGTGTTCCTTAGTCGTTATGGCAGGGGATAGTTTAGAGGCATGGAAGATGTCATGGATGTTCCACGTGGACAGGATCGCAATCCTGTAGCTTAGGCAGCTGAGGGCTTGGGTCACTTCAAAGGGGCTGATGCGCTTCGGTGCTAATTTCCAATATCTGTATTTGACATGGAGGTCCTTCACGTCCAACCAGACCTTGGTTCCTACCTTCCACCCTTTGAAGCAGGAGGTGATGTGCTCTCTCATATCTTGCTGCGCTTTGTGGTGTGTGGCTAATGCCTCTTTTCGTGCTTCCTCTAGTAGTTTAGCACAGACTTCCAGGGTGGGAAGGAAGGTGGTCTTGGATAGTGGGGGGTAAGCCCAAGGTTTGTACCCCATCATCAGGGAATGTGGGGTGACGTTAGTGGTGGAATGGGTTGTGGAGTTGTGGGAAAATTCTGCTAACAGGAGCACTGTTGCCCATTCTTTGGGTTTGTTCCCACAGAATATTTGTAAATATGTTTTGAGTTCTTGGTTTACCTGTTCTGTTTCACCATTGGTTTGGGGATGGTAGGCTATAGAGAGTGCTACGTCATAGTGGAGTAGTCGAGCTAGCTCCTTGGCAAAGGCAGAGGCAAATGGAGGCATCCAATCTGAGATGCATTTGTCGTGGAGGCCAAAGCATGGAAAGATGAAACAGAAAAATAGATCTGCTACCCCCTCCATGCTGATCGTTTTGGAACAGGGGCAGAAAATCACCCCCTTTGTAAGGCCTTGGTTGACCACGACCAAAACAGAGTCGTGGCCATGGAACGGCAGTAGGTCAATGATCAGATCCATTGAGATCTGTGTTATGGGCTGGGCAGAGATTGAGGCTCATTACGCTGAGTTGCACTGCACCATTGACCATGCTACTGAAGTGTTCATTGCAGCGGGCCTCCTTAGCACCTTGGACCAGGACATGTACCTGGTATATCTGATGGGGGAATCGGACATGGGAAACCCAACCACGGAGTAGCTGGGTACCTATGTCTTTGACACCGCTTTCCTTTCGTTCCTGTATCCCAATCTGCCCTTATCTTGTACACCGCCATACGGACTCTATAGAAGCACACACTGTTTTCTGCAGTCTGCAGTATGTCTTCTTCTTTTCTCCTTCATCTCTGCTCACATCACCTCCAGATGGAGCTTGTAGTTAGTACTTTCCAGGATGCCCCACTCCCCCTGCCAATTCTCCTTATATTGGTAGTAGTTTCTCATCCCCTTCATAGTTACATATAAAAGCACCACTATCAGCGCTCATGTACTCTAGTTAGATCTATGCAATCAACAGCGTAACTTACTCATGCCGCTCAAGCAAGTGAGACTTCTCATCCTGGCTCGTAATCGTCACACTTGTGTCCTAGTCACCCTCACATTCACATATTCCCTATGAACTTTTGCTCAGGCCCTCACCATCCTGATCAGTGAAATAGTAACCTGCTATCGCGTTAACAAAAGATCTAACTCTTCCCCCAGCTCCAACTAACACGTTCGGAGCCGCCCCATCTCCATCACGACTTCCTACTGGGTCCCAGACAGTTCCAACTCAGACACTCCCTCTCCAACCCCACCTCCTCGAAGAACACCTTCGCACATGGCAGTTCCTCCTCAACCATCTTTGTCATGTCATGTTCAGGATAGATGCACTCCTCTACCAAGCGGAATGCCTCAGATCCCCATCACACATCTGCCAGTAGGACCAGAACGTTGAAGAGCTTGTAGTACCTCTAGGAGCTCGCAACACCCCCCCCTCCTCGAAGCTGGGAGAACTCACCCCACCCCCAGTAGCTCCCCCCTTCCCTCTGCCCACCCATTGCTGCAATCTCTGTCTCTGAATGATGACAACATCCCTATTCATGTGGATATGGAACCACTGCAGGATCCGCCGAAGGAATCTTACGTACCACCCGTCAGCAACCCATTTGACCTTTTTGGACCAGGTCCAGACCCTGACCCCCGTCCCAATCCCCCCCCCCGAGAACCCCACTACTACCCCCCTATGAAGCCCCAGGAGTAACGTCAGAATGGCAGACGATGGAAACACCCCCGATGTTGCATCCTCTAAGGAGAACAAAGCGGCTTTACTGGACTCCTTTTCTGGTAATGCCAAGGATGCTCGCAGATGGATGGCACAGATGCGAGCCTACTTCTTGGTCAATCCCGCCATCTTCAGAACCACTGATGCCCCAAACAAGCAACAGATGGTTATCACGCTCCTCAACCATATGAACAAAGGACAAGAAATGGCATTTGCCAAAAGCTGGTATGACCGTATTCAGGATGACAACGTAAAGGAAGAAGACATTACGTTCACCAAAGTATCTAAGGACTTCCTGGTGCTCTTCTCCCTGCTTTCCATTAAACAAGAAGCAAGGAATGCCTTGGATACCATTAGCATGAGTGACTTCCAAGAGTTTAGGATGGCGTTTGAGCTAGATCTGGCCAGATCCCAAATGAATGACCAAGATGATATCAAAAGGATACTCCAGGGAGCAGTATCTCTGGAACTAGCACAAAAGATGTCGGGGGTAAATGAGGAACCCAAGACAGCCCGGGAATGGC
>JBBPTU010000588.1:0-21042 GCA_038094295.1 Tylopilus aff. beelii | reverse complement strand
ATGAAGTTGTGCAGCACTGTGTGACTCTCCACAGTGAGTTGCATCTATCACAGTGTGACAGAAAGGTCCCCCCCTGTGTAGTTGTGGCACAGTGCACACAGTGCTGTACAAATTAGGCAAAGCTGTACAGGCTGTGCGAATCAAACAAATTTGTGAGCACCACACAGACTGCTCGGATTATAGTACTGTACACCACATTGCACTGCATATACCATGCAAATTATGTCTCCCATCAGTATGTCAAGTACTATGTAAGCTATGGTTGTAGTTTATGTCTTACCTTCTCGTTCTTTGTGTTGAACTACTAAGTCATGTGACACACTGTATGTCCTGTGTGACCCCGTGACACTGGTCTGTCCGCACAGTAACTGTGGAGCCTTCTCACACTGTGGTAACTGTAGAGTCACTGCACTATGACCCCCATAGTAGTCCAGTGCTGTAGAAGCTGTCATACTCATTCGTTCTGTGGTCAAATTGCATTGTCAAATCATGTCATATGATACTGCCAGTAGCTGTACTGTATATCTCTAATCATCAGATCCCTCGTCAGGTTCCACACCACTCAGAGTCTCCTCGTCGTCATTCACCACTCCATCATCCTCTGCCTCGCCACCTACACCCTCATTGTCCACCTCCCACACAGCCTCATGATCCTCCCCCTCCCATGCAGCCTCACGACCCTCCACCTCCCACATAGCCTCATGATCCTCCACCTCTTGCACAGCCCCATAATCCAACTCACCAAGCGCAGCCTGCCTTTCAGCACGACCCTCATTGGCAGGTTCTTGATCCGGAACCATCTCCTCGTCCTCATCTGAAATGTTCATACCGAACTCATTCTCCATCTCGTGCTCATCTTCATCAGTATCTTGTATACCATCCCTGTAGATATGTTAGAACATCCACAAATAGAAAATCTCTACTTACAGTCCTTCGGAAGCCCAATCAGCCAGCATTCTCTCTAGTCGAAGGCCTTTGGAGGGGTGGTCCACAATATTCTGGATACTCCGTAAAAATTTCACATACAACACTTTGAGCTCCTTCGCGTTTAGATTCAGGTTGGTATCCCTGCTGTGTGTTCTGTATACTATCAATACAAAACGAACCTACAACGCATGGTAAGTCCAACAAGCATGGTCCCAGTGAACACTCACCATTGCCACTATGAGTGCAAGTACTTTTTTAGGAACAGATTTGTGAAATTCAGGGAATGATTGGAGGGACTTCGATGAACTAGAATAGAAAACTGATTGACATACATGCTTAAGGACAGGATGACCAAAGTAAAGTGTCTTCGCCTGTGAATGTGTTAGTTGAATATGGTAGGTACAAGAGAAACTCACGCGCACATCAGGCTCTCCCCGCAAGTATTCCGATGTTTGCAATAGATGATTAGCTTTCTCCTTGACAACCGCTAAATGAGCATCCCAAGAACTGACAGAGGGTGCAGCATGGAGTGCATACCCGGTCAGGATGACATCTTGAACAGCCTTCTTGAGTATGCTGCGAAACAACCCGACATCATCATACAGCTAATTATGGTTAGACATGTTACTATGCAGGTAGAATGAGTCTTACTAGAGCAGCCATGTTCGATTTGTACTGCGAGAAACCTAGAATATAGTGAGTAAGAGTAAACATGAGAGAACACCAGTATACCTGCTTCGACTAGCTTGTTCCTATGCTCGTACTGTGCAATGACGGACAGCAATACCTTGTAACACTCCTCGTCCACAGTGATCTTCTTGTCTGGTAGGAATGGATGATTACAAAACAGAGAACGACGCATTTCTGCTTTGGTGGTCTCCAGGAGTCATGTCCAGAGTGGCGGGTAGAAGCCCATGTGACATGGCTTAACCTCGACAACATCCTTCGAGTTTTTGGAGTACCTGCCACGGTTCCCTGTTGTCTTCGATGCGCTGGGAGCAGATTGCTGATTAGTTGCAGTGGAAGGAGTGCTGTTGGCTACAGTGCCATTGTTCTCTGAGAGATCGGCAGCTGCATGGTTATGTTGGGCGACTGGAGCTTCTTGACTTGTTTGAGTGCCTATGACATCCTGGCCTGCATGTGAAACAGGGAGTTCGGGCCTCTGATGTGAGCTAGGGACCTCATATTCCCTCTGGCAATTATGTCTCACAGGCTCACGACTCGCTACCTGCAGCCTTAGGCCACAATCACCTGGATGAACACCATCCTGGACAGCAATGAGATAGCTAGGATCAGGGGACCTGTTGTGGCAGTTGTTCAGGTGGTGGTGACTAAGTATGTCGTAGTTAACACCAGCCTGAATGCATCTTCAGTTCAAGCGCTTGTTTATGAAACAGTTGGAATGACTTATGTGCTCATTATTGTGGGGCACAGCCGTATGAGACCGAAGTTCATCATTCCAGTCACCCTGTTCTCGGTTTGTGTTGGAGTGAGAGACTGGTGAGGGAAGGCCATGCTGCTGTTGTTGCATTGTGTTGGACGGTTGGTGGTGAGAATGTGAGGGGTTGGGCCTCCGTGACGAGTCCCTTTGTATCATAGAGTCACGGAGCTGCGAGGGGGCATGATGGTGTTGAGGCTGCTCTTGGTTGTCATCTGCCATGATCTGCGGGGGACCATGATGGTGCGGAGGCTGCTCAGGCTCTCGATCTTCACGCGCCACGATAGGTGGGGAAGCGTGACAGCATGGGGGCTGTTCTTGATCTTCAGCCGCCACAGTCTCTTCAACAACCATGGCTCGACCTTCATCCTCTGAGCCTTGACAATCCTCTCGCCAGTAGCCGTTCCTGTTGCCGTTCCTGGCATTATCGATGTCCATTTGAGCACCACCATCATCAGAGTCAATGGGCGATAACACTTGGCCATGAACAACTCTTTCCTAGAGAGACGGTGAAACTGTGAATAAAAATGCTGACCACCACTTACTTTACGAGTATTGACTCTGTTTGGCGCACCATCTCTGACTGAATGCACAGCTGGATCATTCCTAGGATGATCCCTTTTGTATTCTTCTACAGTTTGCCTACCAACGAACAAGGCTTGAGGCTGAAAACTGAAACGACCTTGAGGATCAGACCGCGCAATTGGCTCTGAATGCAAGGCATCAGACTTGACAATCTTGTCTGCTGCCCCATCCTGGCCAACGAATATTAGTGTATGACTCAGCTATACTGAAGAACTGACCTTGACATTCTGTTTTCCGGTCTTTCTTTTCTTCCTCGGTCAGCGTGGAGTTGGAGCCATCTGATTGACAGGTTCACCAGCAAAAACATCTTCAGATTGCCTGTGGGGATGGCGTGAATCTTCAATAGCAATGGCGGCTTTCTCTAACTGAGCAGTATGGCCCCCTTTGCCAGCTGTTCTACAGGTTGGTCTAGCATTCTGTACTGCGGTGGCGCTGGAATCATGTGATTTGGGCATGAAAGAATGGCATGCTGGCGCCAGAGAAACAGCAGACCAGAGGTGAAATGAATGGGATGGGAGGTGAAAAACCAGCCTTGGGACCTCCATAGCATGGAGCAGCGGCCTTAAATAAAAAAGATAGCCCCATTCTAGTGTGAAATGCGGTTGGATTACCTCTTTGTTGACTGATGAAGTGGGGTGGTCTTTGGCAGATTGCAGAGCGAGACGTCAAGTCATGGTAGTGCCACCAGGATGAACGATGTTTATTAGTCATCAAGTAATGTGCATGCTTCAGATCAACATTTGCATGAATAGACTACTAGTTGACTAGCTATGGTCCTGAAGAGCGGGATGTGCATGGCCTATACCATATCACACAAATAGTTCCTACTAGTAGAGAGACGGTGTATGGTGCAGGAACGAGTCTGGACTCCAACGCGGATGTTGCTGGTAGTCACATTCTCCTTGTTCTCTACACCGCTACGATCTATGTTCTTCTTCGACCGTCCGAACATGGTACACCATGGTGCCGATCCGACACCAGGACAGGGCAAAAGTCCAAAGACGCGTTTGGTTTTGCTTTGGGAGATGATGTGTCCCTTAGTTTCTGCAGGCACAGCGGATGGTATGTTCGGATTGATACTGATTTGCTGCAATGCATTGAAGGATGGAGAAGGTTGGCGGGGTGCGGTGTTATAAGCGATTGTAGTCGCAATGGTTGCCCATAGATGGTCTATGCTGGGGGACAAAGTGAACGAGGTCTTGACGGTCCGAGAGTATAGCAAGGGTCAACTGTTGACCCGTGATTGCGCCCGGCATGGCCCCAAGTCAGAATGGAGGGGACTGAAGTTCTGTAGTGAACGTTCTAACATCGCTTTTATGCCTGATCGACAGTGGGGAGGGTTGAATGCTAGCAGAATCATCAGTGCAGAGAACACACGGACGCCCATAGCACTTACATTGCGACGTAAAAGGTGACAGAGCAGTATCCAACCATGTATGCTTACTCTCCAAGACCGCATCCTCTACTTCGTCGTGGAGAGCAAAATATCTTTGGAGCGTGGTGGTCCCTTGCTCATGGTCCCACAAAGAATACAAGTCCATGGATAATGTTTCAGAATCTACAACAAACATCGGTGATTCCATAGTCTTGGTGGAGACTTCTGTGAATTTGAGCATGTTAGAAGTGGAGTGGCAGATAGAATGCTCAGGGGGCCCCATTGACGAGGGTTGCAAGGCCACTTCCTCTTCAATTATCTCGTATATGGAGATTCTTGACGCGCGAACCTGAGATATGCGTCGACGATATCCGTGTATGTGAGGTTGGGCACGGTCAAAGGCTGCATTAGATAGTGGATGTGTGGCATTTGAAAGCATGACATTCAGTTGTGGTAGATCAATACTCGACAGTGATCCCACTGAGAATGAGTAGCTATCGGAAATAGAGAGTGGGGGAGTTCCTGCCCCGGAAGTGGACGTACATGTGCTCAACCTGGATCGGCCGGCGCAGTTAGATCAGGTAAAAACCAGCATTCGGGCTACAATAAAATATGAGTGATGTACCCTGTGTGTCATACATAGTACCTACATGACGCGGAAAGATCCTCCCCATCCCCAATCGATGCAGTGTTCTTGAGGCTCCGAGTCTGTTGCTCGAGAAGACCGTGTCTTGCGTGAATCATGCACTCGTCTCCAAACTTGAACGAGTTCGCGGTGGAAGCGATGGGGAGTTTCATCTTGATAACACGTGGGGCATTTGGGGACTTGTGATCCTCTTCTGAATGAGCGTTCTTGATATGGCTGAAGACTGTCTCTGGTGGGTTGGCTAGAATATTCTTACGTTGCTCAATTTGAATGCATGGTGAAGTGCCAATCATGGATGTCACAGAACGGCGGCGGACATGACCACCACCCAGCATCTGATCACCTGTGAGATGAGAAAGTTGAAAAAAGAGGTAAACTTACACTAATCATCGTGTCGTCTTCCTTGGATGGGCTGTGGACACTTGGGATGCTTAGACTGGGAATTGGGTGATAACGAGAATGCTTCACAGCCACGTTGCCTGGTTGTTCATCGAAGAATGTAGGCTGGGAGGGGGAGATGCTGAAATAGATGCTAGTGGTGAAACTTGATCATGAGCTGACTCAAGCATCTTGTCTCTGAGACCGGGTCATCCGAGGTTTGTTTCAGAAAAGTCACTGAATGTCGACTTGACTGAAAAGTTCGATCTGTGCTGAGTCCTGGAGAACCGCTGACAGTTGGTGTATGAGTGTGCAATATTGTTCAGTTGCATTCAAACCATCATGGCGATGGTAAGTGGAATTGTGGTTGAAAAGGCTAATAGGAGGACTGACAGACATGCTGGACTCAGGTTGTTGTTGACTGCGGTTGTAAGGGTGGGGGAGGCACTATCAACTCTGTGATGAGGTGGTTGTCGACAAACGAGGGGGAAGGTGTCGTCAACGGAAGTCAACATTGTAAATGAGAAATCATCCGATGAGGGCCGTAAGCTACGTAAGGGTGCCACTATCCCATAATCGAAAAGGTCCGCAGGACCACCATGGAGAACGTTGCCGTAGGACGAAACTGAAGTGATGCTGTAGATCGACGCGTGCTTTACCCAAGGTTGTGGGAGGCGGTGGATAGTAGAACCCAGGACGGTTATCATCAAATTCAAACCCTCATCATATCTCTGTGAACGAATCAAGCCTTCCAAAGCTCAACTCAGAAGGGTTGCGTTGGTGACCAAGGACGGGCAACAAGCCTCTGGGAGCGCCATGTGCCTCACAGCTGGAGGCAGAATTGGGGTCCAGTCAGGAGCGTTCAGGTGGAGACTCGATTTGAATGGCATGTGCAAGAATCGACTTCATCAATGAGCTCTCGTCACCAGCAAATGAGGCCATTGAGAGAGATTTTGTGATCTCGGGGGGTGGTATGATTTCTGACAGCGTAAGAGGTAGGGCATCCTTAATGGAAGATGGGTGATTTCCACTGAATTTGAAGTCCCGGTTGAGCTCTCCATTCAAGGGATGAGAGGTCACAGAAGTGTATTCCGGAGTACATGGGGTGCCATGATGTCGAGCAGTTCCTTGTTGGATGCTGTTGTTGCAAAGCTATTGCACCCAGGAAATGAAGATGGCTCTGTGTCGTCAACAGGGAAACTTCTTGGCAACAATTCACCGTAACCACAGTCGATCAGAGTGTTCAAATGGCTTTCACCTGCCCTGGACAGCTCATCCTGCAACATAGGAAGTTTGGGAACGGGGGGTGGGTCCCCAAAGTCATAGTTCAGATCCATCTTGGCAGGGGTATGGAACATATTTTTGAGCTGCTCGATGAAACTGCGGTTGGATGCACCGGATTCGTGCAGTCTCTGTAACTCACTAATGAAGTCAAATGACTTCTTGGTGTCATCCTCTGAAAGTGTTCCAGCTTCTTCCACATCAGCGTGGCGCTCATCCTCGTCTGTCACGATCACGCGGAAGATAGGAGCTTCTACCCGCAAGCTCTTTGGCAAAGGGCTATTGGGTACAGGAAGAGGCATTTCCAGTGGTAACCCTGGAGAGGGAAGTGGTAGATATGCATGGTGGTGATCAAACAAAATCGTGTCGTCTCCTTCTTGATCCGAATTCGACAGGATGACCTGCAATTTGTCAGGGATGTCGGAATCTGGATCGCTTCCATCATAATCCTGCTCAGTGGTACTGCATACAGAACCACCCAGAGTACCAGCGAGCCTGAGGCTGCACCGAGCTTTGGGAAGGATAGGCAGGTTGCCACTACCAAGCTCTGCTTGGGAGACCAGAGAAGACCTTTTGCGAGTGGTACCTTAAGCCCTCTTGAATACTGGTGAGGCAGAGAAGCTTCCATGAGACCCCGACTTGGAACCAAATGTCAGATTTGAAGGGGAGCGATCGATAGGGCTGATGATGAAGGATGAAATTCCTGAGGGAGCAGCCACCACCGTTTTTGATATTGGGAGATGAGTAGTTGCCAGGCAGAGCGGTTTAAATACCGGGGATGGCTCTGCCACTGGCACTGGAGTCAATGTTCGCTTGTGGGACTGGATGGTTGCCACTGGCATGTTATCCTGACTGTTTACCCTGGTCATGCTGGGGGAGGGTTTTGAAGGAGAGATGTGTTATGATACGTGTCCTGTTGTTGCCTCCTTCTCTGTTTGTCAAGTAATGAACAGTAAACGTAGAGGATGACTAGCAAGGCTTGGTAAAGGAAATCCAGTTCTGTGATGGTCTCACCGGAAGAACCTATCTTGACGGTGGAAGGAGTATGAGAACACAGGTTGATTGCGTAGATCAAACTGAAGTACAGGGCGCTATCGACGGGTATTTATACGTAAGTATGTGGGGATGGGGAAACGTAGCCATAACGAGAGATATGACTAAAGGAGAGGATTAGCATCTATGGGAAGGCTAAGCGAATGACGTGGGACTACTTCTCACGTCTGTGGGAAAGCATGTTTAGGTAAGTGTGAAGGTTAAATAGAGTCCGTATTGCGGTGTACAGGGTGAAGTAAGCTGGAATATAGATTGCGGCGAGGACCCACGCAGAACATAGAATGAAGGAGAGAAAAACAGTCGAACCAACCATGTAGTCAATCGAGGATTTCCCTCTCGGTAGCGAAGTGGTCTTCAATGGTGTCCCAGGGGAAGTCACCGCCAGGTAACACTTCATCGTCGACGTATGCGATGACTCCTTGGTAGAAGCCATTGATAATGGCTTCCTGAAGTGTGAAGTGGAGGTCTTCTTGATGATGCACCATGTTAGTCCAAACCGTAACATACCCTCCGTTACGGGTTGAGGTACCATCTCAACATCTATCTGGACCCTCTGGGTCACCCTCATTCCAGAGTTCGTCGTAGTCGTCCCATTCCAGTTCATCTGGAGGAAGGGGACCGGTGCAACATCGTTCAGGATGACCCCATTCTCCACAGCGTGGGCAAGGGCGTGGTTGGACTGGGCACATATACTGTGGATGTCCTGGGGAGACGATGTGGCACCCTGGACAAACATATTGAGGGCAGTCGGGGCGCCAGTGACCAGTTGCGCCACACTCGTGGCAGTCATCTCCTGGAGCTAGGTTGCGAGCTCGTTCACAGTAGGTGACAAGTTCAGGGGTGGGGGCAGCGAGGTTGGCAACGGTGGTGTGGGCGGCAATGCAGGCGGAATTGGCGACTGTGTAGAGGACGGAGCGGGGGAGATGGTCACCATGATAGGCCATTCCGAGGTGGGCTCAAGCTGGGTCCCATCCAGCGTCTGCTGAGGTGGAGGAGATCATGGAGGGGGTAGGAGAGTCCAGGTGTGGGATGGTGGAGTCGTTGGAGAGGATGGAGGGAGAAGAGGAGGAACTGGGCTCATTGTCCACGAGCGTGGGTCCACTGGCAAATGAGGTGATGGTTGCTCAAGGGTCATAGGAGGGAGGGACAAAGTTGACCGTTCTGGTTGGGCACGCGAGGGTGGAGGAGGAGGGTGCGTTGTCTGGGAGGGAAGTGCCCGATGGACACGGCTTAGATACTCATCTTCCACCAGATCTCTTACCCCTCTTGCCAGCATTCTTGACTCTGAGGGAGAAGGCGAGTCCCTCAGACGCGTCCACTGTGGGACGAATCGGGCCCACATATTCTCGGACACAGACCAGGTACCCCTGGAATTCGCTGGTGGGGAGGTGGATGAACACGCAACGCACCATGGCATGTCGCATCTGGAACAAAAGGGTAGCGACCAGGGACAGGTACCCACTCTCCAGCATTCCGTCATAGTACCTTGGAAGGGCTGTTGATACGGCAAAGAGCGCTGCTGTCGTCGTAGGCGTCTCAGAGTCTCTTCCCAGCCAGGAGAGAGCGATGAGAGACTGTTTGAGGGTGTGGATGGCCAGGATGTGGTCGGCGAGGGATCCGAA
Organism: Tylopilus aff. beelii; assembly: GCA_038094295.1. NCBI lineage: Eukaryota > Fungi > Basidiomycota > Agaricomycetes > Boletales > Boletaceae > Tylopilus > Tylopilus aff. beelii. The sequence goes on along the minus strand of JBBPTU010000588.1, from coordinate 11,737 downwards.
GGTCTGGTATGTGGGGAGGGCCTGGAGCTCAAGGAGCGCGGGGGGACATTCGAGGAGGACTGAACAAAGTTCGCATCGTTGTTGGGTGGTGAGGAGGTTGAGAAAGAGGGGGAAATCCTCAGGGATCTCGCAGTCGTCTGGGTAGGTGTCGGCGAGGGAGGTGGATGGAAATAGTTCGATGGGGGAGGCCAGGACATGGTTGGGGAAGTGGGACTGGGGTTGCATTTTTCTGGGGCTGCATCAGGACAAGGGGGTCCTTAAATATCCCCTCCTTCGACCTCTTCGTGATCGGTGGTCACCCATTGCTGTCGCCAGTTTTGGTCAAGGACCTCCTGTGGAGGCGGTGGTTAATTTGGAGGTGTGGAATACATCGTGTATCTTCCACGTCAGGGGAAGTGCGAGTCGGTAATTAACTTTGCTGAGCACCTGTGTGATTTCAAACGGCCCAACCCTTTTTGGGCTTAACTTTCGATGGGCAAATTTGATTCGAAGATCTTTGGCTTCCAGCCATACCTTATCTCCCACCTTCCATCCCTTGAACTTCGAGTTCACTCGTTCCCTCATTTCCTGTTGGGCCTTTTGGTGAGCTGCCAGTGCTTCGGTTCATGCGTGGTCCAAGATTGTCATATATTGCTCCAGGGCTGGGAGGAAGGTGGTTTTTAGGAGAGGTGGATACGCTCGTGGTTCATATCCCATTATTAGGGAGAATGGAGAGGCGTTAGTGACCGAGTGAGTGGCAGAAGAGTCTGCCATTAAAGTACAGGGCGCCATCGATAAAGGTCCAATCCGCGGGGTCCGTGTGAGGAAGGAAAGGGGTTTCCAATGAGATAGCCGAGAGGGCTTGTAACACTAGGGGGTCAGATGGGGTGGAGGATGCAATTTTGGTGGCCAGAGCAATGTCCAGTTGGCGAATGAAGGCAGTGGGTGGTAAGAAAACGACATCCGTGTTATCCTGGGAGACATCTACGTCGTCCTTTTGAGAGAGTGTGTCCGCAGGACCCATTTCTGTGCCAGGGAGGGCTGTCCAAATGAGATCGAAGTCTTGGAGGAACATCTGCCATCGAGCCTGTCTGCGAGATAGGGCATGGGGGTGTTTGAAATATGTGAGGTTGTGATGGTTAGTAAGGATCATGACAGGGTGGAGGGTTCCCGTCAAGTAATGCTTCCACTCCCCTAGAGCTAAAATGACCGCTAATATTTCCCTGTCGTAAATGTTGTAATTCCACTCTGCGGATCTGAAAGTCTTTGAAAAATAGGCGCAGGGGTGAAGGTCTCCAGCACCATCTTTCTGCATCAGGACTGCCCCCGCAGCCAACAAAGAGGCGTCAGTCATTACCATAAATGGCTTAGAGGTATCTGGATAGTGCAGGATCAGGCGAGTAAGGAATAAGGCCTTTAAGTGGTCAAACACTTCCTGACAGTCCTTGGTCCATAACCAGGTCTTTCCTTTCTTAGTGAGGTCATGCAATGGTCATGTGAGGTCTGAAAATCCAGAGATGAACTTCTGGTAGAAGTTGCAAAAGCCAATGAAGGACCACACAGCTTTGACCAAGGAAGGGGGTTGCCAATTTTCAATTGCGGTAAGCTTGGTTGGGTCCATCTTTATTTCCCCATTCTTGACCACCATCCCCAAGTATTCAATTTCCGGGACATTGAAGCTGCACTTCTCGAGCTTCAGATACAACTTATGCTCACGCATGCGTTGGAGAACCGCTCTGGTTCGCCTATCCTGGTCTTCCTGGTTGTCAGAGTGGATCAGGAGATCGTCCATGTAGATGATTAGCCATCCTTCTGTGATCATATCACCAAATACGTGGTCCATCAGGGCTTGAAAGGTTGCCGGGGAATTACAGAGACCGAAGAACATGACCGTGGGTTCAAAGAGGCCAAAAGGGGTAACAAATGCGGCTTTCCACCGGTCCTCTGGGTGGATGAGTATGTTGTTATACCCCCATCACACGTCCATCTTCGTAAAGATCGAAGAGTCTTTGAGCTTATTGACAAGGTCCGAGATTAATGGGAGCGGGTAGGCATTCTTCACTGTTCCTGAGTTCACGTGCCGATAGTCTTGACAGGGGCAAAGCTTGCCATCTTTCTTAGGGACGAAGAAGAATGGCAATGCTTGTGGGGATTTGGAAGGGGTGTGTTACGGGCTGGGACGCCATCTACGCTAAGTACGATGAGCTGAATGCCTCCATTGACAGAGCTACTGAAGCCCTAGTCGGTGCGGGACTCCTCAGTGTCCTGGAGCGGGACATGCACTTGGTTTACCCTATGAGTAAGGGGACGTCGGACGTGGGAAGCCCAACCACAGAGTAGCTGGGTACCTATCTTTTTCCTCGGTCTCTTTTCCCTTGTTTTGTTTCTCCTTGATCGCCTGATAGGATCTTATCTTGTACACCGCCATACGGACTCTTTCAGCGTGGGCGTAACCCCACCGCAGTATGTCTTCCTATTTGATATTCCCATTTTTGCTCACACTGCCCGCGTGTGGAGCTTGTAATTTACACCTTCCTGGACGCTCTTATCTCCTCCTGCCTATTCTCTCGTATAGGCAGTCGTTTCCCATACCCTTCATAGTTATGTATAAAAGCACCCCCATCAGTGCCCATGTACCCTAGTTAGATCTGTGCAATCCTCAGCGTAACTTACTCACACCGCTCTTTGAGCGAGAACCACTCTGGCATCAGAGAGAGATCCTTCTCAGGCTCTGATCACATTCATCGTCCTCAGTGCCTTGCGACGAGTCGGTATAGCCCTTGCCCTGTTGGCAGAAGAAGTCGCGTTACGCATCTGCGCTAACAAAAGATCTAACTCTTCCCCTGGCTCCAACTAACACGTTCGGAGCTAAACCCCCGTCACCATGACTTCCTACCGAGTGCCCGACAGTTCGGACTCAGACTCCACTCCACCCCCACCTCCTCGAAGAACACCTGCGTACCCGGCAGTTCCTCCTAACCCACCTTCGACATGTTGCATTCAGGATAGACGCACTCCTGTACCAGGCAGAACCCCTCAGACCCCCATCGCACACCTCCCTGTAGGACCAGAATGTTGGAGAGCTAGAAGCACCTCCAGAAGCTCGCCAGACCCCCCCCTTCTCCAAGCTGGGAGAACTCAACCCCCCACCAGTGGCTTGCCCCCCCACTCCCTATTACCAACCCAGAACCCCTCCCCAATTGATAGCGAGGGAAACCCCCCTAACCAAAGTGACGAAGTTCCTATCCATGTGGATACGGAACCACTACTGGAAGCGCCGCGAGAATCTTACATACCTTCATCCGACGAGGACCGTTTCGACCTTTTTGGACTGGATCCAGAGCCCAGACCCTCTCCCAATCCCCACCCCGAACACCCCATCACCACCGCCCTACGAACCGCGCTTAGAGACCCAAGGTCATATACCAGGATGTCGGATGACGAACACCACAATGCCGAGGCCAAACTTAAGGAGAACAAGGCGGCTCTACCAGATGCCTTTTCTGGTAACACCAAGGACGCTCGCAGGTGGTTGTCACAGATGCGAGCTTATTTCTTTGTCAACCCCACAATCTTTGGAGAAGAAACTGTGCCTAATGACGCTCAAAGGGTTATCACGCTCCTCAACCATATGAACAAAGGAAGAGGACAAGCCTTTGCAGAAAGCTGGTATGACAAAGTACTAGACCCGCTCGTCAAACCAGAGGACATCACCTTCGAAAAAGTATCCAAGGATTTCCTCGCCCTCTTCTCCCCCCTATCCATCAAACAAGAAGCGTGTAATGCCCTGGATGTCATCCACATGGACCAATTCAATGGCGACTTTAGGGAATTCCGCACGGCCTTCGAACTGGACCTCACGCGCTCCCAAATGGATGATCAAGAGGATATTAAGTGGATCCTCCGAGGAGCCATCTCCCTGGAACTCTCCCAGAAAATGTCAGGAGTCAACGTGGAACCCGAAACAGCCCGGGATTGGCTAGACAAAGCTGGAGACTTTTACGATAGGGATCTCCAATATAAGCATGATAAGCGACGAAAAGGTGGCCGCCCATTCCATAGCTACCACACCAAGAACGGGGAAAGCAAGAAGCGGGATCCTTACGCAATGGACGTAGACGCAGTCAGACTCACCCCCGAAGAGCAAGCAGACTGCTTCGCAAAGGGGCTGTGCTTCATATGCCGAAAGAAAGGATGCTCGGCTAGAAATCATAAGAAGAAAGGGGAAAAAAGGGAGTACGAAAGGAACCGAAACCCCCCTAGACAGTCGGTCAGGGCGGTGGAAATCACCGACACCCCCCTCCAGCAATTCGCAAAGAAGCATCACATCTCCAAGAAAGTGGCCCTGGAAACACTGCGAATTTGTTATTCCACCCCGGAAGATGCCGATGAAGAAGGATCGGAGGACGAAACTGCTGTAAATAGACTTACCCTTGAAGAGGGTTTTTGAAAGGGAAGGAAGAGTCAGCATCTTCGCTTCCCAGAATCGCTCCTGTATTTGTAACCGATAAGAAGTCCCAGTCAATGCATATTCCCATCTCTCTATATGCTGGGACGACAGGACAAATCACTGACAAGAAGGCCCTTGTCGACAGCGGGGCAACCAGGTGCTTTATCGATCACCACCTCGTAGCACGCATGAAATGGCCCAAGAAACGCCTCCCACGACCCATAAAAGCCAGCAATGTGGACAGGACTATTAACCAGAATGGGTTGATACGCTTCTCGGTAACTCTCCGGGTATGGATCGGAGATGGGGAATGTCCACAAAAGTTCTTAGTAATAAACTGCAGGAAAGAAGACATCATCCTGGGACTCCTGTGGTTACGCGAACAAAACCCGATCATTAACTGGGCTACCGGGAAGGTCCTCTTAACTTCCCCACCCAAATTACGACATGACTCCCCGAAGGCGGTAACTCAATGGTACCTGATCCGCTATCTGGGGATGGACCTGGATGCCAGGATAACCAAGTGGTGGAAGAAGAAGCTAGACCACGAGGCGGCTAGGGCGTACCCTATCTATAGGACAACAATCTCAACAAAAATCGCCACCGAAAACGCCAAGAATGACACCATGTTGCCTAAACAATATGAAGAGTACAAAGAGGTCTTCGGTGAACCCCCTCTGGGGGAGCTTCCCCCAAGAAGAGAATTTGATCATGCAATCGATCTGACCCCTGACTTCGTCCCGAGACGAGCCAAAGTGTACCTGCTGAACCCGGAAGAACAAAAAGTGTGTCAGGACTTCATAAATGAACACCTCCAAAGTGGGAAGATCACCCTGTCCAAATCTCCACAAGCCTCGCCATTTTTCTTCGTCCCCAAGAAGGACAGGAGGCTTCGACCTTGCCAGGACTACCGACATCTAAACTCAGGGACGATCAAAAACGCCTACCCCCTCCCCCTGATATCAGACCTCGTTGACAAATTGAAGGCCTCCTCAATCTTCACGAAAATGGACATGCGGTGGGGATATAACAACGTCCTGATCAAACCAAACGACCGATGGAAGGTGGCCTTTAGCACCCCTTTCAGACTATTCAAACCCACGGTCATATTCTTCAGGTTATGTAACTTGCCAGCTACGTTCCAAGCTTTGATGGACAGCATCTTTGGAGACCTAATTGCAGAAGGATGGCTCATAATCTACATGGATGATCTCTTGATTCACTCAGCCAATCAGCAATTGCACGACGAACGAACGAAACAAGTACTGGCTCGCCTGTGGGAACACAAGCTATACCTAAAACTAGAGAAATGTAGTTTCAACGTCCCGGAAGTGGAATATCTGGGAATGATCGTAAGACAAGGAGTGGTCCTGATGGATCCGGTTAAGCTCTCGGCCATCCAAAAGCGGCAACCCCCCTCCTCTGTGAAAGCTGTCCGATCCTTCATTGGCTTCTGTAACTTCTACCGGAAGTTTATCCCTGGCTTCTCGGACATCGTCCAACCCCTCCACTCACTTACGAAGAAAGGAACACCCTGGAATTGGTCCAAAGATCACCAACGGACCTTTGAGGCATTGAAGAAGGAGTTCCTCAAGGCCCCTGTCCTCCATTACCCAGACACCGCTAAGCCATTCACGGTTATGACCGACGCCTCCCTGGTAGCAGCTGGGGGCGTTCTCATGCAGCATGACGTGGCGGGGGATCTCCACCCCTGCACCTACTTCTCCCGTACTTTCAGCTCCACAGAACGTAATTACGACATCTATGATCGCGAAATGCTAGCGGTCATAATGTCCCTCCACGAGTGGTGACATTACCTTACCGGCACTGAACACCCGGTCACTATCCTCACGGACCACCGGAACCTCACCTATTTTAAGCATCCCCAGGACCTCTCTCACCGCCAGGCGAGATGGCAGATGTTCCTACAGGACTTCGATCTGATCTGGAAGGCCATCCCCGGCACTGCCATGGGCCCTGCAGACGCGCTCTCTCGGCAGCACGAGATGGACACCTCAGCTGACAACCACCAGAACACCTTCCTCCCCCCCGAAGCCTTTGTCTGGATGATCGACGTCGCGATCACTGACAAGATCACAGCCTCCACCTCAGCCAACCCCCTCATCCTTCATGCCCTCCAGGCCCTGTGAGACAATTCCCCCGTCCTCCCACGCTCCCACCGCCAGGATTGGACCTTTATCAAAGGTTCACTCTATTACAAGGGCTGCCTCTATGTACCAGAGGCCGCCCACAGAGACGTGCTCCGCGAACTCCACTTCTCCCCCACAGGAGGCCACAAAGGCCGCTTTCGCACCCTACATCATGTCTCCCGTGACTATTGGTGGCCCAGACTCGCAACCCATGTGTGTAACTTCGTTGCAGGGTGTGCCGTTTGCCAGGCCACCAAAGTGAATACCCACCCCACCGCTCCCAGCCTCTGTCCAATTCCCTCCTCTGCAACCCGCCCCTTTCAGCAAATCTCCATGGATCTCATCACTGACCTCCCCCCTTCCCACAGTCATGACTCAGTTCTGGTCGTGGTCGACCAGGGGCTTACAAAGGGGGTAATTTTCTGCCCCTGTTCCAAAACCATCACCGCTGAGGGTGTCGCAGACCTGTTCTTTCAATTCGTCTTCCCCCGATTCGGTCTACATGACAAGTGCATCTCCGATCAAGGTCCCCCTTTTGCATCCGTGTTCGCAAAAGAGCTAGCCCACCTACTTCACTACGATGTGGCACTCTCCACCACCTATCACCCCCAGACAGATGGCAAAACTGAATGAGTAAACCAAGAACTGGAAACGTACCTCCAAATCTTCTGTGGAAACAAGCCCGACGAATGGTCAGCAATGCTTCCTTTAGCCAAGTTTTCCCATAACTCTGCCACTCACTCTGCGACCAATGTCACCCCCTATTCCCTGATGATGGGGTACGAACCCAGGGCATACCCCCCCCTAGCCAAAACCACGTTCCTCCCGGCCTTGGAAAACTGAGCGAAACTCCTGGAGGAGGCACGGAAAGAGGCATTGGCCGCTCACCATAAAGCCCAACAGGACATGAGGGAACGCATGGTGACCCGGTTCAAGGGATGGAAAGTGGGAACTAAGGTTTGGCTCGAAGCTAAGGATTTGCGAGTCAAGTACCCCAATTGAAAGCTTGCCCCAAAACACATCGGCCCCTTCGAAATCACCCAGGTCCTTAGTCGTCTTAGCTACCAGATCTCGATTCCCAAGACGTGGAAAATCCATGACGTGTTCCATGCCACCAAATTAACCCCCACTGTAGCTATGAAGGAACATGGACCCAGCTTCCCAGCCCCACCGCCTCAACTGGTGGAAGGAGAAGCGGAGTACAAAATTGATAAGATCAAACACCACAGGAGGGTGGGAAAGAAAGTGGAATACCTCATCGCCTGGAAAGGCTACGCCCCATCCGAAGACTCATGGGAGCCCGCGACCAACCTTTCCCATGCCAAACGCCTCCTGAAGGAATACCAAGTGCGACATCGCAAGGACTTCCCACGCATCTAACTCCCCACCATGATCTCCATCTGCGACCTCCTCGCGCTCCTCGCCGTCTCATTCTTCCTGCTCCTCGCCTACACTATCTCTCGCCTGTCCACGAAGGGGATGGTGCTCCAGATCACACGTTCCCAGACTGAGTTTCGACTCGTGATAGTTCCCCCCACCTTTGCCTCAAACCAGGTATGCCAATCCTGGATCTTTGCCACCCCCACGGGTCCCCCTCAGGCTAACCCCAACTGGAATCCGACCTGGAACCCCGCCAATGGGGTAGTTGCCACCGAATAGGTTCGTCCTATAAGAAGCCGCTGCCCCCCCTTTTTTCCCTTCCCCATCCCTCTCTCAACTCCCCATGCTAGCCCTCCCCTCCTGAGTCCTCGCCTACAATGTCTATGCCACCTACCCTGACGGTGACCCTATCCCCGAGTCCCTCCCCATCTTCTTCGATCTCCTCCTACCCCACCTACAGCTCGAACTCCTGGAGATCCTCACCTCCTCCCCCGACCGACTGGCAGAATTCGAACGAACCACTGCCCTCGGAAATAACCATCCCATCCTCCAACAGATCTTGGTCGTCCATTCCGTCTGAAGGACCGGACTTTTCCTCCAGTGGTCCAAACGCCCCACTCCCTGCAAGAGTGCAGCAGTTTCAAGCCTGGCCCCCGCCCTCTTGGAATTGTACCAAGAGTTCATACCCCTGGGGATCTTCCCCGCCCTTGACCGCACCTCCTACGAGCTGCGGTGTTCCCTACTGTGTGATATGTTCTGAGCGTACCCCCTGGAGGAGTTTCAAGGCTACATGGGACAGGTTACAGAGCGACTCTCCATCCAGATTTCAGAGACCCCCCTCGTTGACCCTCCTCGCAAACGTGGCCAGAAGAAGAGATCTTGTAGAGGACCAACTCCTGGGGACACTGGGACCATACGCATGGGCCTCTACGCCGTTCCCACCGCCTCCTCCTCCTCCCTCCCACGTGGCCCCCCAGCTGAGACATCCGGTGCACCTTCCCACCCAGTGGATTCACCCTCCCACCCCCCCACCCCTCCTCCCAGTTCTCCCCCCCTTTCCCTACCATCGCTTGACTCGGTCAGTGATTCCGATTCGGCAGTCGCCGAAGCGGGGTGGGAGCTTGGAGCAGGAGAATATTTCTCCGCGCCCCACCACGTACCCTCCACGATTCGACCCGGTAGTCCACCACCCACTCCGCAGGTACACCACACCCCCCGACAAACCAATCCCTCCGGGCTTGCTCCCCCAGGTTGGCCCGCGTGCTACTCTTGTGGAAGCTTCGACCACTTTCATCCCAACTGCCCCGGCTACACCTGTCCATTCTGCCGACGATCCGCCCCCGGCCACCCCCAATATTCCTGCACCCTCAACCCCTACAAATGCGCTCGCTGCAGTCTTAGAGGACACTCTGCAACGGAATGCGAAGACGCTTGGGATTGGGACGACGGCGACGTCATCTACAATGAAGGAGACCCCGATGGCTACTGAGTCAGAGCCTCAGCCTAAGGCAGAGGGTAATGTTACGGGCTGGGACACCATCTACGCTAAGTACGATGAGCTGAATGCCTCCATTGACAGAGCTACTGAAGCCCTAGTCGGTGCGGGACTCCTCAGTGTCCTGGAGCAGGACATGCACTTGGTTTACCCTATGAGTAAGGGGACGTCGGACATGGGAAGCCCAACCACAGAGTAGCTGGGTACCTATCTTTTTCCTCGGTCTCTTTTCCCTTGTTTCGTTTCTCCTTGATCACCCGATAGGATCTTATCTTGTACATCGCCATATGGACTCTTTCAGTGTGGGCGTAACCCCACCGCAGTATGTCTTCCTATTTGATATTCCCCTTTTTTGCTCACACTGCCCGCGTGTGGAGCTTGTAATTTACACCTTCCTGGACGCTCTTATCTCCTCCTGCCTATTCTCTCGTATAGGCAGTCGTTTCCCATACCCTTCATAGTTATGTATAAAAGCACCCCCATCAGTGCCCATGTACCCTAGTTAGATCTGCGCAATCCTCAGCATAACTTACTCACGCCGCTCTTTGAGCGAGAACCACTCTGGCATCAGAGAGAGATCCTTCTCGGGCTCTGATCACGTTCATCATCCTCAGTGCCTTGCGACGAGTCGGTATAGCCTTCGCCCTGTTGGCAGATGAAGTCGCGTTACGCATCTGCGCTAACAGCGGCTGTCCGTGGCTGTTGTGTACTCGCAGGAAATAGCCGATACTGTAGAAGTTGCTGGGTTGGGGTACCAGCGGACTCACAGCCACAGAACCGTAAAGTTACGGAGTGTATACCGTTACCATCAAGGATGACAAAGTCATCAGTATATGGTGACTTAGGGAGATAACATGATTCCCCAATCGGATGTCCCAGCTGTATGACGAGTCCGAGGTGTTTGAGCGGCTTGCAAATCCAATACTCGCCTGACCATTTCTAAGAACATTAGTATTACGAACTCCTCAGCAACGGTATCACTCACCTTGACCAAATGAAGCGGTTGGGTTTCGTGTCGAGACAACAAACATGTTTTGCAATACGCGGCGGCTGTGAGGCAGCTATCACAGCGGTACATCGCTGGCTCCACTTTGCAGGCAGTGCACGTCGTCATGCCACCGCGACTGTTACGATACGCGTCCTGTCGTTCCCTTCTCCTTCGTTCGTCTAACAAGGAGCAATAGACGTAGAGGATCACGAGTAAGGCTTGGTAAAGGTAGTCCAGTTCTGCGACGGTCTCGCTGGAAGAACCTATCTTCACAGCGGAGGGAGATGAGAACGCAGGTAGATTGCGTAGATCAAACTACAGTACATGGCGCCAACCTAGGGTATTTATACGTAACTGGGATAGGGGGAAACGCTATCATAATAAGAGATATGATAGTGGGAGTATAGTGGCGTCCGTGGGAGTGGAACCTGACAAGCGTGAGAGGAGTATCCCACGCTGATGAGAAAACCTAAGATCTGACGGGAGGAATCTATACTAAGTCCGTATGACGGTGTACAGGATGGAAGAGACGAGAAAGGAAATGGTGGCGCGGACCTTGTGCCCGAAGGCGGTGAAGCAAAGCGAAACAGTCCAGGTATCAATGGAGTCAGTCAATGGACTGCTCCGTGGCGAACGCACCGTCTACATCTTCCCAAGGGAAGTCTCCTCCTGGGAGTGTTGCCCCGTCACAGAACGACACGTACCCCTCATAGGTCCCTTCCTCGATAGCTTGCTTGATGGCCGCATCGAGTTCAGTAGCATGAGAAAGCGAATCGTCCCAGACCGTAACAGCGACCTTCTAAACAGATCATTTCCAGCAGGAAGGAGGTCCGATCCTCCTCCATCCAAGTCAGTAATGGTGCATCCTAGTAATAGCAGACACATAAGCTAGTGGGTCACAGATGCCGCTTGGGGCAGCTCACCGAAGCAGCCTTCCGTCAGCTGACTAAGCACCCATCGCCATTGTCCAGTACTGAAAGGTCAATGCTTTTTGGTAAGTTGTCGATACATGCCGTCAAACTGTGATCCAACATCCCTTCACTCTGGTTGGTCCCACCATTATCGCAGGTAAGTGGTGTTGGTTGTTGTTTGAGTTTTGCCTTTGTCTTGAATGATTTCTTTTCAATGCGGAGATGTCCTGACGGTTTCATTTGGATCCTCAGGTGCTGCCCTGATGCAGTGCCTGGGGTGCTGCTTTCGGCATCTTGGTGGATCTTAAAACCTTTCAGGCGCTTGAAGCGCAGTCCAGTGAGCCCTGTTACCAGTGGTGTATCAGTTGTTTTGCAAGACTGACG
>JBBPTU010000587.1:2607-21048 GCA_038094295.1 Tylopilus aff. beelii | reverse complement strand
ATCCTATCAGAAGCTCAGCAAGCGAGGAAAAGTCGTAGATGGGATGACCCCTGGGTTTTGTTACTAAACGTGAAAGGACACGTAGGTGGTACGTGGCGGCATCGAGGGACTCGGAGGTGGAAACAAGCGCCCGAAGCGCGTGCGTCGAGCTGTTCAACGGTACATTTTTGGTCGGGTGGATAGTCTGCACTTGCTGTTCAAGTACCAACGAAGGAACGCCAACTACTTTGGCTTCATTCAGCATCGCCAATATGCGACCCTCGGTGTGTGGTCGCAGGGGATCTATCCAGCAATCCTTAACGACCACTTCCTCGACCGTCTCTGCCAGGGTAAGCGTGCCGCTCCAGACTGTCGTCCCTCGACCGTGTGTTACGATACGCGTCCTGTCGTTCTCTTCTCCTTTGTTCGTCGAGTAACGAACAATAGACGTAGAGAATTACGAGCAAAGCTTGATAGAGGAAATCCAGTTCTACTAGGGTCTCGCTGGAAGAACCTATCTTGACAGCGGATGAGATGAGAACGCAGGTAGATTGCATAGATCAAACTAAGGTACAAGGCGCTATGGATGGGTATTTATACGTAAGTAATGGGGGATGGGGAAACGTAGTCATAACGAGAGATATGACTAATGGAGAGGTTAAAGCGTCCATGGGAATGCCGAGACAGTGACGTGAGACCCTTCCCACGTCCCTGGGAAGTATAGGTTAGGTAAGTGGGAGAAATCAAACAGAGTCCGTATGGCGGTGTACAGGATGAAGTAATCGAGAATATAGGTTGCGGCGAGGGCCCGCGCGAAACATGGAATGAAGGAGAGAGAAACAGTCGAACCAACCATGGAGTTATTCCAAGATCCCTTCCTCCGTCGCGAAGTGGTCTTCGACGGCATCCCAAGGGAAGTCACCGCCGGGTAGTACTTCGTCGTCGACATATGCGACGACTCCTTGATAGAATCCATTGATGATGGCTTCTTGAAGTGCGAAGTGGAGGTCTGCTTGGTGGCGCGCCATGTCTGTCCAAACTGTAACACCGTGCAAACTACCAGAGATAAAAAGGAGTTCTTGGACATTGATGGTGGCGGACTTTCCGTCGATCAAGACTACATCGACATCCCTCGTCCCATTCTTGACTTCGTGAACGGTGTGGTCGAACCCGAGCGTGATAGGTACGGCGTAGGTAATCCCGAGTAGGATGCGAAGAAATGTGTCGGAGCATTTGTTGATGTTGATGGGGTGAGTAGAGATAGAGCCGCCTCGGTCGAACAGAGTGAATACAACATCTTCGCCCAGCATACGAAGACAAGGTGACGCATGGCGTCCGTCTTGGGCTTCGAGAAGAAATGTCACTTTGCCGGCGAGCTCGATAAATGACTGTCTTAACTTCTCTGTGCCACTGCCGCTTTTGATTTCGGCGATGGATAAGACGTCAACTCGCATATCTAACCTTCTTTCCTGCACGAGCCTACGGCAAAGGACGAGGTCAGGCTTACGCACAGCATCACACCCCGCCAAGCCTCGGTTTGCGCAGTCAGCGGACCATAACCTGTTGTACCGTGAGCCGGGAATGAGTTTAGTTATCATAGTCGAATTACCTTTGCTTGTAAACTGGGTCAATTCCGAGTTCTCCTAGATTGGAAACGTGGTCCGTAATCTTGGTGAAAAGGTTGGCCATTTCTTGTTCGGTGATTCTCCTGTCAGAGGGGAGCGTGAAACGAGAGTTTGCGTAAATAGATGGCGGCAGGGAATCGATAATGGAGGACAAGGTGGGCGGATTGATGGATACTTTGTTCGGGAAAGCTGTCTCGTTGAATACTCTCCCGTCCGAAAACAACGCGTGGATGAAACCTTCGGTCTGGGCCTGGTCGAGCACCCAGTGGACAGCGTGCGTGTCATTTTCGATAAGAGGATCCATCGCTAACCGATGGAGGTCCTGCTTCCGGCGAAGTTGGGGGGGTTGAGACGCAAGCTATGAAGTCGGTAAGCTTCTGATGGCAGGTACTTTCACCACTCACTCCGAATGGCGACAACGGTGTTGCGTGTGAAGTGAGACGCTAAAACGGATTACCAATGTAAGTTACACTTGTCTAGCCTATATCAGGTACTGCATTCTAACCTTGCTTGCAGGCATTGTGAGTGAGATGGAGGTGCAGTTTCAAGAGCAAGAGTCGACGTTTATCCCAGCCACATTTAAGTATGACACAAGCTCAGGGAATACGACTAAAATGACTAAATAGGACAGAGCGCATGGTAAGACTCCTTTGATACGTAGTGGTTCAACCAAAATTCGTTAGACAATTCGTAGCTACTTTGCCTCGTTAACCGCGGATGTGCTTCCTTACCAAAGTTCGGAACTAAGTGTACTGGTGATCGTATATGCGAGACGGGAATAACGCTCCCAATCCGCATCCCGTTTGGTTTCGTGGCCCTCCGGAGTAGGTACATTCCTGTGTCGCTGTGGATGTTGCTGGGAATTCCTCGCTGAGAGACTACATCGAGTCGTTGAACATAGGTAGCAAAGTAAGAAGTTTGTAGTGGACGAAAAATGAGTCGGAGCTGAGCAACAGTGTGACCTATGATCAGCAGGTCAGCACATCGTGAATGACAGGTGATATTGCGACCGTACCTTCAATGCCCCGTAGGGGCCAGTCGCTCTCTTGGCTAGGGCTCACGACGACGGCGTCGTACAGCCCATGAGGATGGGTATTAGATGGAGGAAGTGCTCGCAATGTTTGCGGAGCATCGAGCTTTCCCTTACCATGGTAAAGAGGTTGTTGTACACGGAGCTTGAACCATATCTGAATACGGTCAAATGGGAGAGGGGGAAAGGGATTGCGGTTGGTGCTGGTGATGGGGTGGAGAGCGTTATCTTCACGGCGCTGCAAAAAATCACTGATGGCAGGACGAAGGTCCGGAATTCCGAAGAGAGTGGCAGCCTCGTCGATGCTCAGGCGAAGAGATGGTCTTGTTCCAATGTGAAAAGCTGTAGTGGTGGTCGAGAAGGTGCGATGAGGTTCTGGCGCGTTGGGAATGCAACCACGTATGAGCAAATCGGCGATGTCGAAATAGTTAACTGATGATCGGGTTAGTTGCATGTGTCCATCGAGACAAGAGACTTCGGAGTCCAGTTCAGCGTCATCCATCTCGTCCTCGTCAAAGACACTGTCGTCTTCCGCTTCGGTGATTCTTTGCTCCCGTGTTTCAAAATATGTAGCGGTGTCGAAACGGAAACACTTATCAGATCGATCGAGGTGCCGGGCAATCTGATTATAGTAGTTTTGGTTGTTACTCGCTCGAGCTGGAATCTTAATCTCTTGAACGTGAGCGTGCTCTGTTGCATCGGCAGACCACTGTGTTATGGGACCTGAGCGTCGAATATTCGAAACCGCACTTTGAAGTAGCTCTAATTTGGGGATCTCCCATGAGTCCTTTCTACCACCGGCAAGTACGACAGCATCCTTGTTGCTGTGGAATCGTTTAAGTGCATCCGATAGCTTGTCCAGACATTCGTCGGAGAATACCGAAGCTTGTGCGAGGTAGCGAAACTCGACAAGAGAGCGGATAGCAACCAGGAAGCGACGAGGTACTGCACCAGCAATGACGGCTATGATATAACGTTGGATGGAGCGGTGATCCCGGCCAGTGACCTGTCTCAGTGTCGAAATACCGTCCCCAAAAGCGCGGTTCCCGACGAGGGTTTGCAGGAGGGAGAAGCGATAATCTATTTCGGCCGGGGAAACGACTTGAATGCACCATTGGACGTCGTGATCCCACGAAAAGCGATAGAAGTGGTGCAAGGACTCCAGGTGGAGGAAATGTGAAGGACATGACAGCGGCCAGTCCGACCAGAAGGGCTCAGTAACTCCATTCAGGAACGAAGCCTTCGCAATCTTCAAAAATTCTTTGAAGTCTGACGGAGAGCAACGGTCACAGGCCTTTCGGATGGCTGTGAGCGTATGAGACCCTGTGCGCGGCGGATGAAGAAACGGATCTCCGAAGCTCTTCGAGGTGGCTGTCGTAAATGGGGACGCCTTCGGACCTGTACACGCCACCAGACTCTGCTCCGGAGTATCGGCAATATAAGCTGCTAACGGGGTAAAACAGTACCGTAAGTTACCGACCGGGTCGCTCATCATGACGCCAACGCGAGCGGCCGTCTTCAGCGGTTCAATGACCTTGTTTAACGCTGCGTGAGTAAGCCTATCTTGCAGGAGGCCTCGAGTACGTGAATGTTTTTGAGTGAATTTGGCGACTGGCAAAAGCGCAAGAAGTAGGTAAGTATGATATGAGATCTTGGAACGAATGGTTGGATCGATATTCGCGATGCTGATGAGAAGAGGATACGCCATCCGATTTCCACTGATCACGGAGATGTTCGTTTTGTCGGAGGAGAGAATAACACCCAACTGAGTCGCACCAGGAGGAAGATTGTCCTGGAGAATGTAGCTTAACACTTCCGGAAGCGACATTGTCCACGATGATACTCACCTGAATAGCCCATGCACGCTCCCCACTCAGCCAATCCTCATATATGCGACAAATCCAGGCCGCGGACGACCAGACCTTCTGAGGCACGAATGTGATGTGGGGCCCAAGAAGCGGGTGGGTTAAGAGAGCTTGAAGGCAATCCAGTGCTGGACGATAGAAGAGACGAACCGGTTGCTTGGTGGGATGTGTGGTCGGCATACGTTCACATAACCACCGTGGACCGGAAGGAAGCATTTGGACACGGGCACGAAGTTCTTTCGCAGACCGAAATGACAGTGATAGTTTCCTTATCTTCAAGATGTCAAACTCAAATCAGACAGAAAATGAATCAGCGACAACTCACCAAGTTCAAAGACAACAGAGCATTGATAGATGTTACAATCTGGACTGATATGGCTCGCCATCAGGAGGACCTCCACTTTGCCCTTTGAGAAGCCGTCATTGATGGTTTCTATCAAGGAGTCGTTACCTATGTCGACGACGAGGTACTGCCCGGTGGGGACTTCCCCTGGGACGCAATCGAGGATCACTTCGCCAACGAGCAAGAGATCGTCGATTAACTACATGGCTGGTTTGACTGTTTTTCTCTCATTCACTCGATGTTTCGTGCGGGCCCTCACCGCAATCTAGTTTCCCACTTACTTCATCCTGTACACCGACATACGGACTCTGTTTGATACTTTCCACTTACCTCATATGCTTTCCCATGGACGTGAGAATCCTCTCACGTCATCTTACTTAACCTCCCAATGGACGCTAGTCACCTCCTTAGTCATATCTCTTGTTATGGCTACGTTTCCCCATCCCTCATATACTTACGTATAAATACCCCTAGATAGCGCCTTGTACATTAGTTTGATCTACGCAATTCACCTTGTGTTCTCATCTCATCCGCTTTGAAGATAGGTTCTTCAAGCGAGACCCTCTCAGAACTGGACTTCCTCTACCAAGCCTTGCTTGTTATTCTCTACGTCTACTGCTCCCTAATAGACGAACAAAGGAGAAGAGAACAACAAGACGCGTATCGTAACAATAGACGACATGCTGAGCCTGCTGTGGATGCACCAGGAAGCGAATTGCCATTCATCACCCAAAGCGAAAGGGTAATAGAGGTTGTCTCCCCATTCGGGAGCATGTTTGTCTTGCCAGAACATGTCCATGAAAGTTAAACCACCTGGGAATGCCTCACTGCAACCATCGTACGTCTCAGTGAATGTCCCTGTGGTATGGACATCAGGGACGCCATCTATGTCCATCATGACGTCCACTGGCTCGCTAACACTTCTTGGAGGAGACGAGGGACCAGAGTGATCTAGTTGGGGTTCATTGATGGGGATGCCCCGCTCGTTGATGTCCGCTGGGGAAGACAAGTAGACGTCATTGGGTCACATGTTGGGCTCCTGGTCACCTGTATTAGAGTCCAAAAACGGTTCGCAATGGGATTGATGTAAGCTTCTTTGCTGGTCCTCTAGCCAAGTCGCCGCCTGACAAAGTCCCATCGGTTGATTCATATGTTGGAGGACATTCGTCTCTGAACAAAATCTTTTGCCACATTGCGGGCAACTGACTGTCTTGAGCTTGCCGCGGGTTGTTCTGGCTTTCGGCATCTCAGAGGAAGGACTCAAGCTGGCAAAACGACGATGATGATTCAGATGTAGTGACAACTTAGTTTACGTAAGAGGCTTACTGACATTTTGCTGACACTGGCATCTCTGAGTCCCATCGGAGAGCGGCACACATCGTTATCTGCGATCCTCTATTGTTGTGACTCCATGAAACCCCTGGGCTTGGTAAGTACGTTGTCTTTGACGCCGTGGCAAGTTCGTAACCCAACGACATTTGCTTATGAGTGGACAACACATTAGCCAGCCCCAGTCCATTTTCTAGGTATGCTCTCCCTGTTTCACACTCAAGTTAAAGGTTGACGATGTTTGAACAGTCTTCAAGGTCATGCCATCACTTCTTCCTCTTGCCCTCTTTGCGTGTTTTCCTTGGACCTCAGTCTCCAGGACAAGCAGCGTTGGTATCGACAAGAGGGTCGGTGGAATCAAACCAGAGATGGCACCTGTGAGCAAACTAAAGCTCTTGATCAGTAAGCTTCTTTGCTGACTTGCCCGTTGAAGAGATATCCTCCCGCGTTGTAGGGGAACAACTCCCCCTATGTTTGCAAACCCCCTTTTCCCCACTTTACAGCTAGCTCCCATACCATCGCTCAAGACCTCTCTCGTGTCCAGTCCATCCGCGGTCGATCCAGGTATGTCTTTGAGCGACCGGTCGACCGGTTCCTCGCTTCTTACTACTGGATTATACCGGTTCTTCTATCACTGATCACCGGTACCACCAGTCTGTGGGTTTTGACTTAGGAAACTTTTCATCTCTCTCATCATCACCCCATTACTCATCCTTTCCTATCTCCCATACTCGATCTTCCCCGATCTCTCGTGTCCTTACAGTCTTTTAGTATTCGGTTCCGTCGATCTCGTCAGAGACCCTATCTCGTACGCCTCGTAATCTCGTCTCCCGACCCTCCTTACACTACTTACTGTGCACATCTTCAGAACCTTCTTAGTTATTTTCCTTTGTCGTACAATCTTTATTTTCCTGGTCTGACAGTCGGGGATATACCTAGACTATAAAATACTTGTATTCCCATTTTTAATACATCTTTCCGCACCTCCGTCCTACCGTCTGAGTCTCACATGACTCCTCCCGCCTCCTCTGTTACTCCCGTCTCTCCGTTGTGTTCCTTCATCGTCTGTGTCTTGACTGGCCTACTACCGGCCTACTCTTGTCCTACCAGTCCACTACCAGCCTACTACCGGCCACTTACCGGCCCATTTTCATTGACCAGTCCCCACCGGTCAGGTTCGTTTCCAACCAGTCTTCCACCAGTCCACTCCTTTCTCTCATCACATTCCCCTTTTCTCGACTTTCTGGTCTCCCTTCTTCACCTAGTCGCTCCCCCCTTGGGTCGAACCTAGTTTGCACCCTTCTTTCTTTGTTCGTCTGGTACCACCGGTGCTTTTACACACCACCCAGACTTTTGTATCTTACAACTGGAGCCCACTGTGAGGGGGTCTTCTAGGCCGAGAAGGTCTGCCCGGTTAGCTGCTCATCGATCATTAGACGACGTTCTTGACTCCTTCGAACGTTTAAATATCTCCCCTGACCCGGAACTTCATTTACCGGTCACCCTGGAAAGAGCCCGGCACCGAGTTCCTCGTGTTCCACCTTCCCCTCTTGCTAGTTCCCCTTTCGTCCCAGGAGCTTTTTCCACCCCCTTACGTTTTAATCAAAGGGCCTCAGACCCTTCCACTCCATTATCGTCCCTTTCGTCACTCACACCTACCCCTCCTTCTTCTCCCGAGTCCACCCCTGAGGCTTCTTCGTCTCTGACATTACCTTATTTCGACGCCACAGCCGCTTCGGTTAATCCTCGACTATCAAACCCTATTCCATCACCTGTGACTAACCCTCCCGTTACTAACTGGCCGCCTAGCCCTTTAGCTAACCCTCTCGTAAAACCGACCCGACCACCTTCACCTCCGATGTCTTCTGCCGGCACTTTTCACATGCCTTTACGAGGCTCACCTAACGCTCCTAAATTTGATGGGAAGACTCCATCCCTGTTGCCTCGGTACCTGGACGACATCGACCTAATTGCTGACCAGGCTGGCCTCGACGCCGGTAAAAGGATCAAGGCCACCATCCGGTATGCGGACCTCGATGAGGCCGAGCTCTGGGAAACACTACCAGAGGCCAACGACTCGACACTGGACTGGGATAAATTCGTCACAGCCGTCAAATTACAGTACCCCGGTTGCAACAGCACCAACCGGTACCACTCATCGAGGACTACCGGCTAAAGGAGATGCGATCTCAGGACGACCTCGGAGAGTATACAAGGAAGTTCAACTGGGTCTCTAACTCCCTACTCACCAACAAGAAACTCGCTGAGACCGAGCGAGATATGTTTTTTTTATCTGGTTTCCCGGCTGACCTCGAACAGCGGATCCGTCACCAGCTCGAGATCGTGAAACCGGACCTTCACCCAGAGGACCCTTATCCGATGGGAGAGGTCTCTAAGGCCGCTCAGTTCTTGCTCAGCGGCTCAGCACTCCGGGCCGCGCGTACTCCGGTAACCACTGTGCCACGTAACTCAGCACCGGCGCAGCCCCGGTCCCGTCTTATGCGCCCCCACTGGCGATAAAGGTGGAGTCTAACTTTAGCAAGTGCAGCCAGCTCTGTCACTTCTGCAGCGAGCACGGCCACTACACTCGAACGTGCCCGGTATGTGTGGAGTACCTCCAGACCGGCAAGGTAGTCCGTGGCGCTGACAACCGGTTGTACTTACCGGACGGCACACCCATCCCACGAGGCCAGTGTCTGACAGATGCCGTGGACCGAGTGAGGGCAGAACGGGAAGCGAAAGCCCCACCGCCTCGCGTTACCGCCACAATTCTAACCACTCCGTATCCAGAGATGCCAGTCATGCTCAACATTGACTCGTCGGCTTACTTGGCAATGGAATCCGAACTGGAGGACGAACCGGCCCCGGTTGACACTGACGAGGAGTTTCAGCCATACCTGGCGCAGGCTTGGGCCAGCTTCCAGGCTGACAAAAGTGCCCAGGACAAGGGCAAATGCGTCACCTTTGATGGCGTTCATGTACCGCCCCGCCGACGACCTGATAACCGGGTCGCTACCGTGTCCGAAGAGCTTCTGTCCCCAGAGCTCCAGGACGACCGACGATCACCTTCCGAGTCCCCGCCACCCGTTCGGGCTCCCAAGCCTTCCTCTTCGCGTCTCCCACGCCGCACTACTATACCGGCCATGCCCGGTACTTCGAAACCGGCCATGCCCGGTAACCCCCGACCGGCCGTGTCCGGTAACCTTCCTCCCCGCCCATCCAACGCTAACACCCCTCCTTTCCCCCTCAATCCGCAGTACAAGTACTCGTTCCCTCTTGAGGACGAGGCAGCACCTAACCGGGTCATGGAGCGGGTCCTCTCGACGACGATCCAGGTACCTGTAAAAGAGCTCTTCGTGGTCACGCCAGAGTTTCAGAAGCAATTCCAGGACCTGACAACGGTTAAGCGAGTATCTCCTGCCGCCACTGCTAATGTTGTTCACGTGAACGAACTCGCTGGCCAAGACCCGGACGCAGTCGACTGGGAGTATGGTGACCAGGTGCTCCGCAATGATGACGGTTGAATCGTGGCCCACCACAGCTTGCCACTCCGGGCCCTCGAGGTTCGAATCGCCGGTTCCAGGTTCCCTATCCGGGGCGTCTTAGACTCCGGTTCAGAGATTATCGCGATGCCCAAGCATATCTGGGAGGATCTTGGTCTCCTGATCTGGTCCGATCATATCATGCGTATGTCATCGGCTAATACTAACGTGGACGCGACGATCGGCGTTCTCGAAAACATGACCCTAGACTACGGGGGCAGCCAGGTCCAGGTCCAGGTCCAGATCCTGGCCCGGGCCAACTTCAACCTCTTGCTTGGTCGACCTTTCCACTGTCTGCTTAGCGCTAACACAGAGGACTTCCCAGACAGGTCCCAGACGATCACGCTGAAGGACCTGAACACCGGCAAGCAGTTCACACTGCTGACCCGGTCCTGGACAGAGGGCTGCCCGAAGTGCCGGGAGCGTAAGAAATGCACTAACCACCACTCCGTCGTGGAGATGGATTTTTAGACTTCGATGAACCGGTCCTTCACTGGGGAGAGTCCCCTCTTCGTTTCCGTTCGCGTTCCCCATTCCCTTTTACAATATCCCCGCCACTGGTCTATCACCGGTTACCCCCTCTTTCGACCGGTCTGGTCCTGCCATCACCAGCCTATTCGTTTTTATCATCTACACAGTCATCTTTTACCCAGGATGCTATCCGCGCCATTTCTTCTGTTTATTCCTACGATACCACTTCGCACGCGCTGGCCTACAAACCAGTCACAAAGAAAGTCCGGCCAGTACCTGCGCTGACCTGCACCAGATGAAATCTGGGGCGGATCATACCATTTTCCTTCTACCTCAAGAACTAACCATCCCCGTTAGTTCTTGAGATATGCCTATTTCAATCTATCTATTACATCACTGTACTATATATTTGATTACTATTTGTTACGGTCTGGACTGACATGAGTCGCCATCAGGAGGACCTCCATTACGCTCTTCGCGAAGCTGTCGTTAACGGCTTCTACCAAGGAATCGTCAGCTACGTAGACGACGAGGTATTGCCCGGCGGAGACTTCCCCTGGGACGCAATCGAGGATCATTTCGCCTCCGAGCAAGAGATCCTCGATTAACTACATGGTTGGTTCGATTGTTTTAGCCTCGTTCATTCTATGTTTCGAGCGGGCCCGCGCCGCAATCTTTATTCTCGCTTACTTCATCCTGTACACCGTCATACGGACTCTATTTAATATTCCCACTTACCTAACTATGTTTTCCCAAGGACGTGAGAAGCACTCTCACGTCATTCGCTAGATCTTCTCACAGACGCTGATCCTCTCCTCTAGTCATATCTCTAGTTATGACTACGTCTTCCCATCCCTCATGTACTTACGTATAAATACCCGTCGATAGCGCCTTGTACCTTAGTTTGATCTACGCAATCTACCTGCGTTCTCATCTCCTGCCGCTGCCAAGATAGGTTCTTCCAGCGAGACCACAGCAGAACTGGACTTCCTCTACCAAGCCCTACTCGTGATCCTTTACGTATACTGTTCGCTACTCAACGAACAGCGAAGGAGAGAAGCGCAAGACGCGTATCGTAACAAAAGATCAAACTCTTCCCCTGGCTCCAACTCTTAAGTTCGGAGCTCGCTTACCCCAACCACGTCTTTCCGTAGCCCACCATCCGACGAATCCTCCGACGACCAAACCCAAACCCCTACATCCTCGCGCCCTCACCCTCCACCTACCCACTCGCTGGTTCCTAATCCAACATCGCAGACTGCTCGCCCTTCGCCTAGAAGTAGGCGCATACCAGGTTCCTCGAGTCAAACCGGATCCATCTTCGGTTCACTAAGAACCCGTCTCCGATCTGGAAGCTCTCCAGAACCACAGACAGAGGTCGATACGACTCCCGCCACAGCAGAGCTTTCTATCCCTCACAGGAGCGAAGACGAGACCACCAACCCCGTACAAAGCGAACAGGAGGGTGAAGAAGACGAGTACCCAGAACCGGAGATCTCCATCCACGTCAATACAGAACCACTTACGGACCCACCTCCACGATCTTACGAAGAACCTAACCCGTACCTGGCACCGGGCGAAGAACGTTTTGGCCTTTTTGATCCCGACGACCACACCCCCCCCTCTCCAAAGACCCTCGCCCGAATTCACGAGAAAACAGCGAGAGCGATCGACAGAGCAATGGCAGACGAACAGAAGGAAAACAAGGCCGCCCTCCCGGACGGCTTCTCGGGAGAAACTGAGGATGCCAACCGATGGCATAACCAGATGCGAGCGTACTTTGACGCCAACCCCCAGATCTTCGATTTTTCAACTACAAAGGGAGATAAGCAGCGCACTATCACTTTCCTAAACCGGATGAGTAAGGGTCAGGGGCGAGCCTTCGCGGAAGGATGGTACGACAAGATGTACGGAGATGACGAAGAAGGAAAGAAGATCACCTTCAAAGACGTCTCCGAAAGCTTCCTCACCACCTTCTGCCCAGCCTCCATGGAACAACGAGCTCGCAACGCCCTACATGCCATGGATATCAGGAAATTTAGAGGGGACTTCCATCGGTTCCGAACGGTCTTCGAGTTAGAAGCCGGGCGAGCCAAGATGAAAGATCTCAACGACGTCTTCCGAATCCTGAGGAAAGCGGTAGACTTAGACACCGCCAAAGCTATGGCCCTCGTCGTTCCCCAACCCAAGACCATGAAGGAATGGCTCGACAGGGCAGGAGAGTTCTATGACCTCGCCGAACAGAGCAAGTTCGATCGAGGAGGAGGGACGGGATGGATGCCGTCAATCAAGAGACATCACAATGAGAAAGACCCCTATCAGATGGACGTGGACGCCATCCGCCTCACCCCTGACGAGCGGGCAGAATGCTTCGCAAAGGGGCTATGTTTCATTTGCAGAAAACCGGGATGTTCCACCAGGAATCACCCTCGACCCGCCGAGCGTTTCGTAAACCGAAAAGGACCCTGGAACCGACGAAACGGCGGGAATAACCGAAACCAAGTGAGGGCCACTGAGACCCGGAGAGAGTCCCCGATGGGAAAGTTTATGAAGGAACAAGGGATCTCCGAGGAAACGGCAATCAAAACCCTTAGGATCTGCTATCAGAAGCATGACGAAGGGGCCGATGAAGACGGAGGAACCGAGAGTGGAGAAGAAACTGTTAACAGGGTCTCCGCTCGCGAGGATTTTTGAAAGGGAAGGAAGGATCGACGTCTTCACTTCCCAGGATAGCGCCTGTAATTGTAACAAGTACCAAGTCAAAGTCTATGAGAATCCCCACTTCCTTATATGCTGGTGCTGCGGGCAAAATCGTCGACAAATTCGCGCTAGTAGACAGTGGCGCAACCGGGTGTTTTATCGACCGACACCTAGTAAATCAGGCCGGATGGAGAAAGGAGCGGATGAAGACCCCATTAAGGGCAAGCAACGTGGACGGAACTACGAACAGTAACGGACTAATACGGCATCAAGTCACGTTAACCTTACGGATTGGAGAAAAGGAACAAACTCGAACGTTTATGGTAATCGACTGTGGGAAGGAGAGCCTAATCTTAGGGCTTCCATGGTTACGAGAAGTAAATCCCCTAATCGACTGGGCCACAGGAAAGGTGGAATTACCGAACGTCCTCCCGAAACTCAGACACGACTCCCCCAAAGCGGTCGCTCAACGGTATCTCATCCGGTACCTAGGAATGGACCCGGACGCAAAGATAGCGAAGCTATGGAAAAAGAAACTGGACTACGAAGCGGCTAAAGCATACCCAGTGCGCAAAACAACGGTGTCCACTACGTTGGCAGCAGCAACCGAGAAAACAAAGACGACATTACCCCCCGCTTATGAAGCCTATCGAGAAGTCTTCGAAGAACCCCCGTTGGGAGAACTACCCCCAAACCGAACCTTTGATCACGCCATCGAACTCACTAAGGACTTCGTCCCGAAACGGGCCAAGTCCTATCCACTAAATCCGCAGGAGACTCAGGTGTGCCGAGAGTTCGTGGATGAACATCTGAAGAGCGGGAAAATCGTTCCGTCAAAATCTCCCCAAGCGTTGCCGTTCTTCTTTGTCCCGAAGAAAGATGGGAAGCTCCGTCCTTGCCAAGACTACCGTCATGTGAATTCCGGAACGATCAAGAACGCTTACCCACTCCCGCTGATCTCAGACCTGGTGGATAAACTCAAGGACTCGTCGATCTTCACAAAAATGGACGTACGATGGGGGTACAACAACGTACTCATTCGCCCAGAGGATAGGTGGAAAGCCGCATTCGTTACCCCTTTTGGTCTCTTCGAGCCCACAGTCATGTTCTTCGGCCTCTGTAACTCCCCGGCAACGTTCCAGGCTCTGATGGACCACGTATTCGGAGACATGATCGCGGAGGGGTGGTTGATCATTTACATGGACGACCTCCTCATTCACTCCGATAATCAGGAAGACCAGGACAAACGTACTCGGGCTGTCCTCCAGCGTATGCGGGACCATAAGCTATATCTCAAGCTCGAGAAGTGTAGCTTCAACGTTCCGGAAGTAGAATATCTGGGCATGATAGTAAAGAAAGGCGAGGTCAAGATGGACCCAACCAAACTCACCGCGATCGAAAACTGGCAACCCCCTACGTCGGTCAAAGCAGTACGATCCTTTATCGGCTTCTGCAACTTTTACCGCAAGTTTATTTCTGGGTTCTCCGACCTGGCCCGACCGCTCCATGACCTGACGAAGAAAGGGAGGACCTGGCTCTGGACCCCGGACTGTCAAGTGGCATTCGACCGATTGAAAGCCCTGTTTCTCACGCGACCGGTCCTCGCTTACCCAGATACCATGAAACCGTTCACGGTGATGACCAATGCTTCCCTACTAGCTGCGGGGGCTGTCTTGATGCAGAAAGATGGGGCAGGAGACCTGCACCCCTGCGCGTACTTCTCTAAGACCTTTGGTTCGGCGGAGCGAAATTACGACATCTACGATCGGGAAATGTTGGCAGTGATCTTAGCGTTAAGCGAGTGGAAACATTACCTCACGGGAACCCTCCACCCCGTCACAGTCCTCACGGACCATCGGAACCTCACCTACTTCAAACATCCCCATGCCCTATCCAGAAGACAGGCACGATGGCAGATGTTTCTCCAGGATTTCGACATCATTTGGACGGCCCTTCCGGGAACGGAGATGGGCCCTGCAGATGCCTTATCTCGGAAGGATGACGTCGATACCTCTCAGGATAATGTAGACGTCGTCTTTCTCCCGCCCACCGCCTTCATTCGGCAGTTGGATGTCGCCCTCGCGGACAAAATTGCGTCCTCTACTCCGCGGGACCCATTAGTGCTCCAGGCCCTTTCGGCCCTCTCTTCCGACACACCTTTCTTACCCCGAACCGAACCCACGGATTGGTCGTTCGTGGAGGGGGCCCTGTATTTTAAGGGACGACTATACGTGCCGGAATCGGCAAGGCACGACCTCCTTGTTCAGCTCCACTCCTCCCCCGCCGGCGGTCACGAAGGCCGTTTTCGCACTCTCGCGCGGGTCTCACGTGACTACTGGTGGCCGGGCCTCACCTCCCATGTCCGCCGCTTTGTCCAGGGATGCTTTGTCTGCCAGGCGAACAAAGTTAATACCCATCCCACTGTCCCCGGTTTGTCCCCCATTCCGTCCGCGGCCACCCGTCCCTTCCAGCAGATCTCCATCGACCTCATTACCGACCTCCCCTTGTCTGAGGGTTTCGACTCTGTGTTGGTCGTGGTCGACCACGGTCTTACGAAGGGGGTAATTTTCTTGCCCTGCACCAAAAGCGCGACCGCTGCGGATATAGCGAGCCTATTCTTCCGACACGTCTTCCCCCGGTTTGGCCTTCACGACAAATGCATCTCTGATCGCGGGGTACACTTTGCATCAGCCTTTGCCAAGGAACTCGCCCGCCTCCTAGACTATGACGTAGCGCTGTCCACCGCTTATCACCCGCAGACCGACGGAGAAACCGAACGAGTCAATCAGGAACTAGAAACATACCTACGCATCTTCTGCGGGAACTCCCCTACGACTTGGGCCCAAGTACTCCCCATGGCTGAGTTCTCCCATAACTCAGCCACCCACTCGGTCACAAACGCCTCCCCATTCTCCCTGATGATGGGATACGAACCTCGTGCCTATCCGCCACTCTTGAAGACTACTTTCCTCCCAGCACTGGAGCGGCGACTATCGATCCTAGATCAGGCCAGGAAGGAAGCCCTCGCAGCCCATCAGAAGGCCCAACAAGATATGAGGGAGCGGGTTAACTCCAAATTTAAGGGGTGGAAAGTGGGAGATAAAGTATGGCTGGAAGCCAAAGACCTCCGGATCAAGTTCGCCCATCGGAAGTTAAGCACAAAACGAGTCGGGCCGTTCGAAATCACACAGGTACTAAGCAAACTAAATTACCGACTCGCGCTCCCCTCGACGTGGAAAATACATGACGTATTCCACGCCTCGAAATTAACCACCGCCACCTCTACCGCCGAATTCGGACCCGCCTTTGCGCAGCCCCCCCCGCAAATAGTAGAGGGGGATGCCGAATACGAAATTGAAACCATCAAACGCCACCGTCGCAAGGGGAAAAGTTGGGAATTCCTAATCGGATGGAAAGGCTATGCAGATAGTGAAGACACCTGGGAACCGGCGGCCAACCTTTCCCATGCTAAAAGGACATTAAAGGATTACCAAGCACGTTTTCCCAAGGACTTCCCTCGGCGAAAATAGCCCCCTCACCTTCACCCACCATGTTCTCCTTCATCGACCTCGTAGCGCTCATCATCTCGTACCTTTTCCTCACCTTCCTCGCCGTATTCTACTGGAGTTACAGCCAGTACGGCGTAGTTGTCTCGATTACCACGCCCTGGGGGACTACATCTCTCTCGATCGCCCCCGTCCGTATCCCCGGGCTAGCGGGAACTTGGGCAAACGCTCCTACTGCTCCGCCCACTAGACCCCAATCTCTGGTCGTGCCTGTCCAACCCACGGTCGTCGCCCCCGCTCCCAGGGAACCCACGCCACCGCCACCCCCTGCGCCACAGATTCCCCCGCCCCCCACTCAGGAAACTTTAGATCAGAACTGGCGGCAGCAATGGGTAACCACCGATCACGAGGAACGCGAAGGGGGGGACGATTAAAAGCAGACCCCGTTCGCCCTCCAACTCTCCCAAAATGCAGCCCCTCTCCCATTTTCCAAACCATGTCTTGGCCTCACCGATCGAACTCTTCCCAGCATCCTCCCTGGCCGATACCTACCCAGACGGCTGCGAACTCCCCGAGGACTTTCCTCTCTTCCTCGACTTCTTTACCACTCGTCAACGACGAGAACTGTGCTCCATCCTCCTCGAATGTCCCCCTGCCCTCCTCGAATTCCAGGCCCTTCCGGGCTACCAGACCTTCTCCCCTCTCGCGGACTACATCCTGGCCGTTCACACCCTCAAACGATCCCTCATCGCGCTCTCCTGGAAGGGAGGAGACCCTACGACGCCGACGTCGACGGCAGCAGTCTTTGCCGTATCGTCGTCAATCCCGCGGTACTACGACGGAATGTTGGAGAGTGGGTACATGTCCCTGGTCTCTACCCTATCGTTCCAGATGCGACGTGCCCTGGTGCGCAGTATGTTCAGCGCTCTCCCCACCAGCGAGTTCCGAGGGTACCTGGTCCGGGTTCGAGAGTACGTCGGACCGATTCGTCCCGCAGTGGACGCGTCTGAGGGACTCGCCTTCTCCCTCCCCGTCCGGGCCCTCGCTAAGGGGGGTAAGGGACTTCGCCGAAGACGCGTACCTAAGTCGTCCTCAGCCCTCACGCCTCACCCCGATGCCTCCTCCACCCCCTCCTCCGTCCCGAGTGTGGTCCGCTCCGTCAACTTCGTTCCCCCCTCCTCCTCCCTTAATGGTACCGCAACCTCGCTGGCTAGTGGACCCACTCTCGTGGACCCTAGACCCCAATCCCCTTCCTCCGTCTCCACCTTGTCCGACTCCTCCGTCCCGAGCTTGGACGCTACTCCCTCCGAGATCTCCTCCACCGAGGCCGACGCAGGATGGGATCCAACCCGTGCCCACCGCGGAGTGGCCTATCACGGTGACCATCTCTCCCGCCCCGTGCTCTACGCCCTCGCCCACGCCACCCGCGACGCAGCCCGCACAGCGGTCGCTAACCTGGCCGCACCCACACCAGAGCTCGTCGTCTACCGTGAACGCGCTCGCAACCCAACTCCAGGCGATGACTGCCACCAGTGTGGAGAACCCGGGCACTGGCGCCCCGATTGTCCCAAGTACGTCTGCCCAGGCTGCCATATCCGCACCCCAGGACATCCACAGTATCTGTGCCCGGTCCGACCTCGCGCTTGCCCGCGCTGTGGCCAACAGGGTCATCCTGAGCGACGCTGCAATTTCGAGTTTCCCCCAGACGAACTCGAGTGGGACGACTATGATGAGCTTTGGAACGAGGGCGACCGTGACGGCCCAGATAGAGATTGAGGCGGTGCCTCAACCCATACCGGAGGGTAATGTTACGGTCTGGACTGACATGAGTCGCCATCAGGAGGACCTCCATTACGCTCTTCGCGAAGCTGTCGTTAACGGCTTCTACCAAGGAATCGTCAGCTACGTAGACGACGAGGTATTGCCCGGCGGAGACTTCCCCTGGGACGCAATCGAGGATCATTTCGCCTCCGAGCAAGAGATCCTCGATTAACTACATGGTTGGTTCGATTGTTTTAGCCTCGTTCATTCTATGTTTCGAGCGGGCCCGC
>JBBPTU010000586.1:0-21054 GCA_038094295.1 Tylopilus aff. beelii | reverse complement strand
CAGCTAGTGCTGCTCAAGTACGTCCTTGTCAGAAGAACTAGACGAAATCGGTGATCGCAGAAACGGGTTTTGATCCTCGAACGGGCCCAAAGGCATCGTCTCAAGATTGGCCCCGCTCTCCATGGCGGTGGACGATAAATGGGGTCGTCGACCTTTGGTGACGAAAACTTGAATATCTACCTTGAGTTCTGGAGGCGCGAACCGGATTGCCTTGGCGAGAGATTCTGAGACCAAGTTCAAAATACCTGACGGGACGTCAGCAGCTAGTAATTTCCAATGAGTGAGGGTGGTCACAAGCGTCACAGATCGACCAAACGAGTACAACTTGTTTTTAATGCAGGGGACGGTCACGAAAAGAAATTGACTGATAGTCGACAAGGCTGCACGACTACACCAGTTGAGCAGGACATCTTGTGGGGAGACGTGGCGCTTGATCGAATGGTGAGAGCGGCCTGCGCTCAAGCCCAGCAGAAGGGGTTGATTGCGGGGATAATATACAGCGCATCCATATCAAGTATAACAGCGAGAGCGACGAGGAGGAGAAGCGGCGTGGGAAGCAGACGGTCGCTAGCACCGCGATTATCACCGCATAGGGGGTTTCCGAATGTGGAACGGGTACTAGAACGAATTAGCGGCAGTGCTGCGCTTATATAAGCGCCGATATTTTGTTCTGAGTCGTCCGGCTGGATGCCAGACGAGTCCAACGCACTGCGCGCATTTCACACAACACAGACCAACTCCTTGTTGTGATCGTTGAGCCATCTCTAGCAGCCTTTCGTCGATAATATGTACTAACTTGTGTTTATGCTCACTCCGGAAGCGGTTTGTTCGAAGGTAGTCGTCAAATTTGCTTTCCATTACCTTACCCATATCTTACGACCAACTACAGGAGTACGTCGGCCATGCGATCTTGTGGTGCACCCGTCAAGCAACTCTGTCACGTATTGTACGCGAGTCGAAACGTTATATTAGATGAATCACCCGTTCCTCGGTCTCAGTCAGATTTTGTCGCAGTAAGATTACTGTACTCCACAAGATGTCTCATGCATGTGGCGCCGAATCGTGGGCTCGGCGCTCTAAGTCACATTATGAACGGGCGTGAAACTTTACTCCGCAAGGGAGACGACGAAAGAACCCAGCCGATGAGTCGCGTCCTTCCCTTCTTCAAACTTGCCGCGGAAACCACACGCCGTCCATACTGACGTACTCTCACGAGAACATCGGTAGTGATCGCCGAATCATCCTGCCAACCGAACCACCCCCTCCAATGTTTCCCGCCTCAGTCAAACCTCGGATCTTGAATCACGCGCATCATCTCTAGAACTCTGGGACAATCGTGGATCGTCCCTCCTTTCGCGTAGCTCTCTCGCCAACGGATCTACTGCTGCTCGCCTTTCCGCTTCGATGACCTTAGGTTGGCCATTCATTATCAACGCCAACGGGAAGTATCGTCGCGGATAAACGACGCGCCACGTGACTGGGCGCAGATCAGGATGGGACGCGCGCGTATGGTGGGTGAGCAGAGGCAGCCTCGGCGCGGGCAATGGTGCGTCGCCCGTTAGCGCTATTGGACGACTTATTAGCGGGCGCGCTTTGCTGGGGGCGTGGAATAAAGTGTAGTAGTAGTAATACCGGACTCGGACACCATCATGTCAACACTATGTTTCATCTTTACGTGCAAGTCAGGGTTAAAACGTTTACGCGGGGTGATCGTAGCTCGTTGAATGATCTACAGACAGGGGAGCTACGAAATCTCCCAAAGAAGACTTGCTAAGAGACGAACTAGGCACCGAGATGAATATATACAACCCGCTGATCGAGCGTTACACCAGATATCGTCTTCATCGTCTCGTTCAACGCAAACGCAGCTCGGGTATGGTCTAGGCGTCCCGATTCGTCAAACATGTAGCTGTAAAACGTCGACGTGATCACGTTCGTGTCCTTGTCCGCCACAGACCACATCGTCCCGATAACAGATCGGAACCCGAGGAACTGCATCGCCGACGCAAGGTGGATCGACTCGTCCGGACTCTCCTCGTCCCCGACCGTCGTCTGGCACGCAGACAGGTACGTAAATTCCGGGTCTCCCAGATCACAGCGGATGATCTGTTCGATCGTAAAATGCCCGTCCCGAAGCGCGAACGCGGACTTGAACGGTTCTCTCCGGTTCGCGAGACCATGACACGCAAAATGCACCCACTCGTTCTTGCCGAGTTCTTCGGCGACCAGCGGGATACGGGATTCTGCGCCATCGATTCGTTTAAAGGCGGCAGCACCACCAACGTCCTTTCCAAGACTCGCGAGCTCCGAGCTGACAGAGAGCAGCTCGTTCTGTCCGACGGCGTTCGCTTGGCCAATCGCAAGGAAACGTTTCACGTCACTTGCGGCCTTAGAGACAGGGGTCTGTCTAGCGCGAATGAGGGCACTTAACGTGGGGGTATAAGATGAGATGTAGAGATCTGAGAGGTTCTGGAGACCCCTCCGAAAAGGTCCGGCGGCATGCAAAGGGAGGTCCGAAAATTCGGCGGTAGGACACCACCAGATGCGAGATCCCAATGGATGGATTGTCTCGAGGGAATCGACAACGGGGGAGACGATGTCCTCCCAGAGTTCCCGCAAGATTTTACCAAGAATATTTGTTACGTCCCTCTCGTTTCCGCACTTGGGCAAACCACGGAGCTTTGACGATAAGAGTCGGACGTGTTGCCTCGTGATAGACAATGGGATATGAACAGGATCGTGGTTATCGAGGACGATCAACACATCACAGCCATATTGGCTTGCGTTGACGATGATGACAGGTCCTTTGATGGCTGCGTGTTGAAGGTCCTCGAAAAGTGAGGGGAGAAGGAAACGAGACAGGCCGGGTAATTCGCGAATAGCAGTAACGACGCTCTGCATCTCGAGATTGAGATGGAATAGATTGTTGAGTTGATCTTCGTCTGGGGAATGAAGGGCCTTACGGACGAGCGATGTCAGATCAGTAAACTTATTCGCCAACTCAGCCCCACCAGGCCCCGATGCGAAAACATCGTCGAGCGGTGAACGGAGGCGGGTAAGTTGGTTCCAGAATACACTCCGGCCTTGCTCGAGAAGCTCAACCGCACGTTTTGGGGCCCCATTACGCAGACAAGCGGAGAATGCGTCGATAGCAACTGACGAGGTGTGCTCCTTGAGGATGACGAAATGCTGTGGCAACGATGGAAGAAGACAGAGAAGTTCAACAAGCAATCGAAGTGATGTCTCATATGCCAGACATGTTGAAGAGTGTTTGAACTTTTCGGCAGCAAGGATCCATGCTCGAGAGGCTTCTAGATCGCCTGAAGATACAGTGTAGGACAAGTCCGCGATCAGAGAGTAGACACAGAACGCCTCGTCCAGGTCACTGGACTGTAACAATGATAAGTACCAAACGCAATAATATATGCGAGGCAGCTCACTGGCACTGATGTGTCAACACTGCGCTCGGCATTCAGGTTGTCATGGCGGGAGGAGAGCCAACGTGCGAGGTTCTTCAAAGATAACCAGTGACCAGGGTGGCCTTGTGAGCACAGTTTGAGGGCTTCCCGACAGAGCGCTATTGCCTTGTCTAGGTCTGCAAGCGAACCAAGCTTCTCGTAGCGAGAGGAAAACCGAATGGCAAGGTTATTCAGAGACATATACCGAAGAGGGTTGCCCTCCGGGCGGAGTGACAGAGCTTCTCTGTCGAGGGTGATGGCCTCATCCAGATCTGTAACCACGCCGAATTTGTTGTAGCGACTGGAAAGAAGAACGGAGAGGTTGTTTAAAGACATTGCGCGTTCTGGGTGGCCTTCGGGGCGCAGGGTGAGAGCTTCCCGAGCGAGGGGAATGACCTCGTCGAGATCGGCGACTTCACCGAGTTTGTTGTACCGAGCGGAAAGACAAACGGCAAGGTTATTTAAGGACATGGAACGGTCAGGGTGGCCTTTTGGACGCAGCGCGAGACCTTCTCGGTCAAGGGCTATCGCCTCGTTGAGGTCGGAAATTGCCCCGAACTTGTTGTACCGAGTGGTGAAACGAATGGCAAGGTTACTTAATGACATCGAGCGACCTGGGTGGCCTTTTGGGCGTAGGGCGAGAGCTGCTTGATCAAGGACAATGGCTTCGTCAAGATCGGAAACTGCGCCCAGTCTGTCGTAGCGAATGGAAAGACGGACTGCAAGGTTATTCAAAGAGCTCGAGCGAAGAGGGTGGCCGTCTGGGCGCAGTGCGAGGGCTTCTTTGCTGAGGGAGATAGCCTCGTCAAGATCTGTAACTGAACCAGATCGGTGGTAGCGAAACAGGAGAGAATTTGCAAGGTTGTTCAACGGGTTTGACCGGTCTGGGTGGCCTTCTGGGCGTAACGTGACAGCTTCTCGAGCGAGGACGATAGCTTCATCAAGATCGACGACTGCACCCAATTTGTCATAGCGAGTGGAAAGATAAATTCCAAGGTTGTCTAAATAAGCTGAGCGATGAGAGTGGCCTTGCGGGCACAACTCGAGAGCTTCTCGACAAAGAATGATGGCTTCGTTGAGATCCGAAATGGCGCCCAACACGTTATAGCGAGCGTAGAGATGAGACCCAAGGCTTGTCAAGGAGTTTGACCGACAGGGATGGCCTCGCTGGCACAGAGCGAGGGCTTCTTGGGTGAGAATAACAGCTTCGTCAAGATTGGGCATAGTGCCGAACCTGGAGTAGCGCGTGGAGAGACGTTTTGCAAGGTTGCACAACGTCGTTGAGCGGTAAGGGTGGCCCTGAGGGTGAAGCACGAGGGCTTCTCGCTCGAGGACAATGGCCTCCTCGACGTCTGCAATTTCCCCACACTGTGCGTATCTAGTAGAGAGATGGAACGAAAGCTGTGATAAAGACAAAGATCGCGTGTGGTGACCAGGCGGGCATAGTTCTAGTGCTCCACGATCAAGCGCGATCGCCACGTCGATGTATCTCCTTGTTGTCCTTCCCCCTTGGTTAAACTGGTCCGCAAGAGATTCCGCTTGTAAGAGTAGCTGCACGACTATAGGTGAATTTAGGTTATTTCCTTCGTCCCTCAGAGAGGACAAAAAAGTTACCTCTCGGATCCATACTACTCGATCGAATAAAAATACGTCTGATTCTGCGTGTCGAGCCTAACTGTATGGTCACTTCCACTGTTCCATGCGCGAACGGAGAAATACACACACTTTTTGGTTCGCCAATCTCGAGGTTCGCGACTGGGAGATATTGTAGAGCTGACGTGTTTGACAGGCACAAATGGTTATATTATTCCCCGTCGGACTGCGATGTGTGATGCCTGCAGTGTGGTCTCTGTGAGATAACTTGGAAAAAGCATGCAGACAACCACATGTACCTGTGACACGTTCTGTTTGTGGTGGACCTTCCAATCCCGGCCGAATGCACTATCATTTACGGTTAAACGCAAGATGGCCCAGTAATCGGACAATGAAATGATAGAAGTGCTTCGTATGCGGAGTCACATCGACGGGGTCCCACATCGTTCCGTATACAACCCCTCATTACATCTCTCGCCGAGCGATCATGCCGTATTCACCGATTCCCCATAGCTAGCAAACAATTTCCTGCAACAGCAAGGACTGTCCAGCCGGGAAGATGCTAACCGCCACCAGCCATCTAAAAGAAAGGGGAATGTGTGACAATCGGCAATTTTAGGCGGCGTTCACTTGCAAGGGCAAGCTCGATATCAATGCAACCCTTTCGTCAGGCAAAGGACCTCTCTAATGCGATAGGGCTGCCCGAGCGCCAGAAGCTGCGTGATGATTTACCGGGTATCTGTTTGGAGAGACTGAAAAACGGGTAAGCTATACGTTCGGGTGACATTGGACGACGTACCGAGTGTCGACGTACCAAGGGATTCGAGACTGGTTTTGATGACGTGAATGGATCAGGCCGGGGGAGGTTGTACAATAGAATGGCGTCCCAAAACTTCCAGGATGTCGGCAACGAACGTGGAAGGTGCAAAGAAGGGCAGTCACTGGGCTTGAAACACTCGGCGTGAAACTGGTAGTATGTAGAGAGTCAAACAAGTGGATCTCCGAAATTCAAGGGACCACGTGCACGAGGTTCCCACGACTTCATCACTGCTCCGTCATCAACACGCTCCCTCGCTGCTTGTTCGGTTTCCTCGAAACGACCTCCCATCCATGCACCCGAAAGGCATCAGCTCGATCCAGAGGACTAACAGTGCCTCCACTTGTTTACGCATCCCATCTCATCGACGAACCCACCCTCCCGGGTCCTTCTCGCCACGCGTCAACGACACTGGGTCGTTTGTCCATCTAATACCATGTATCGTTGCAGATCGACAACAAGCGGTACCAGCCGCAGACGCACGTACTGGCACGACTAGGTCCGAACTGGACGACTCGGAAGCAGATGCAGATGTAGATGGATTGGACGGTGACCCTCACAAGGTACGTATGTACGCTTGACTGCAAGGGACAGAGTGGACGGCGAGGCCGACTATCAAAGGATGCTACCGTATCTGCGACTTTGTAATGTCAGATACCATAATACCGACGCTGCATTTTCTCCTCTTCGTCCATAAACGTTCGAAGGTCTGCACAAGAACAGTACCACGAGCGCTCGACTTGATCTTGCATTTCTGAAACTGAGGTGTTTGTTTCGTGCAATTCTCATAAAACCGCATTACTCAGTACATGTCCCAAACATGAAGCTATCATAAGTATTTCCTGCAAGTCATCTTTCCATGATCGTCAAAAGGGATCAGTACGAGTAACAACGCGAAAACAAATGTACTTTACCGAAAGCAGCTACTAGGCACCAAGGTGAATGTACACAACTCGTTGATCAAGTGTTACACCGGATACCGTCCTCATCGTCTCGTTCAATGCAAACGCAGCACGCGTATAGTCTAGACGCCCTGATTCGTCCAACACATGCTTGTAGAATGTCGAGGTGATCACCATCGTGTCCCTGTCCGCAACCGACCACATCGTCCCGATAACAGATCGGAACCCGAGGAATTGCATCGCCGAAGCGAGATGGATTGCCTCGTCAGGGCTCTCCTCGTCTCCGACCGTCGTCTGGCACGCAGAAAGGTACGCAAACTCTGGATTCCCTAAATCGCAGCGGATGATCTGTTCGATCGTAAAGTGCCCGTCCCGAAGCACGAATGCAGACTTGAACGGCTCCTTCCGGTTCGCAATGCCATGACATGCAAAGTGTGCCCATTCATTCTTTCCGAGCTCCTCTGCCACAAGTGGGATACGGGATGCCTCGCCGTCAATTTGTTTGAATATGGCAGCGCTACCAACATCCTGGCCAATCCTCACCAGTTCAGAGTTGACTGTCAGCAGTTTACTTTGTCCGATTGCGTTCGCCTGGCCAATGGCAATGAAGCGTTTTGCCTCCGATGAAGACTCTGTGGCATGAGGTCGTCTAGCACGAATGAGAGCACTCAATGTAGGGGTGTAAGAGGAGATATAGAGGTCAGGAAGATTTGGCTGACCCGTCCGATACGGTCCGGCGGCATGCAACGGTAGATCGCAGCACTCGCCAGTAGGACACCACCAGATCCTGGATCGCAGTGGAACGATTTCCCGAAGGGAACGGACGATAGGGAAAACAACATCTTCCCAGAGTTCCCGGAGCACTGTACCAAGAATGTTTGATATGTCCCTCGAATTTCCGCGCTTAGGTAAATTACGGAGCTTCGAGGACAGGAGTTGAAGATATTGCTTTGTGATTGATAACGGGATGTGAACGGGATCGCGATCGTCCATGATGATGAGTGCATCGCGGCCATACTGGCTTGCATTCACAATAATGATGGGTCCCTTGCTGGCTGCATGCTGAAGGTCTTTGAAAAGTGGGGGAAGAAGGAAACGAGACAGGCCAGGCAACTCGCGAATTGCAACGACGATATTCTGCATCTCGAGATTGAGATGAAATAGACGATCATGCTGGTCCTTGTTTGAGGAATGGATGGCCGTACGAATGAGTGTTGTCGAGCGAGTGAATCCATCGGCCAACATTTTCCCGGCGGCGCCAGATGCAGTTACGTCGTCGAGTGATGAATGGAGACGAGTAAGCTGGTTCCAAAATACACCCCTGCCTTGCTCGAGAAGCTCGACTGCACGTTTCGAAGAACCTTTACGCAAGAAAGCGGAGAATGCATCGATAGCGAGTGATGAAGTGTGCTCCTTGAGAATGGCGAGATGCTCTGGTAAAGATGGAAGAAGGGCGAGATGTTCGACGAGTAATCGCAGGGATGTGTCATATGCCAGACATGTTGACGAGTGCTGGAACTTCTCGGCTGCACGGATCCATGCTCTGCAACCCTGGAGATCCTTAGAAGACACTGAATATGAGGAATCTGCAAACATGGCATAGAAACGGAAAGCTTCCTCCAGGTCGTTTTGCTGATGTAATGATGAGAACGAAACATAGAGATGAGAAGAAACACCGTTCACCGATTCGTTGAATTCGTGTCTTCCACAGAGGTTGTTGTGGCGAGTAAATAGATAAGATGCAAGGTTGTCCAAAGATAACGCACGATCCGGGTGACCTTCTGGGCGTAGTGCGAGACCCTCTTTGGCGAGAGTGATGGCCTCGTCCAGATCAGAAGCTATACAGAACTTATCGTAGCGATTGGAGAGGTATATTGCAAGATTGTCTAGAGATAACGCACGATCAGGGTGGCCTTCTGGTCGTAGCATGAGCCCTTCTTGGGCGAGAGCGAGGGCCTTGTCCAGATCTGAAGTTCTGCCAAACTTGTCGTAGCGATTGTAGAAATATTCTGCAAGGTTTCCCAAGGATAATGCACGGTCAGGGTGGCCTTCTGGGCGCAGCGTGAGACCTTCTTGGGAAAGAGTGATAGCCTCGTCCAGATCTGAAATTCTACCGAATTTGTCGTAGCGATCGGAGAGGTATATTGCAAGGTTGTCTAGAGATATCGCGCGATCAGGGTGACCTTCTGGTCGCAGCGTGAGACCTTCTTGGGCGAGAGTGATGGCCTCGTCCAGATCTGAAATTCTGCCAAACTTGTCGTAGCAATTGGAGAGGTATGTTGCAAGGTTGTCTAGAGATAACGCACGATCAGGGTGGCCTTCTGGTCGTAGCATGAGCCCTTCTCTGGCAAGAGCGATGGCCTCATCCAAATCTGAAATTCTGCCAAACTTGTCGTAGCGATTGGAGATATATTCTGCAAGGTTGCCCAAAGACAACGCACGCTTGGGATGACCTTCTGGTCGCAGCGTGAGACCTTCCTGGGCAAGAGTGATGGCCTCGTCCAAATCTGAAATTCTACCAAACTTGTTGTAGCGATCAGAGAGATATGTGGCAAGGTTATCCAAAGATAATGCGCGGTCAAGGTGACCTTCTGGTCGCAGCATGAGACCTTCTTGGGCGAGAGTGATGGCTTCGTCTAGATCTGAGATTCTACCGAACTTGTTGTAGCGATCGGAGAAATATATTGCAAGGTTGTCCAGAGACAACGCGCGATCAGGGTGACCTTCTGGTCGCAGCGTGAGACCTTCTTGGGCAAGAGTGATGGCCTCGTCCAGATCTGAAATTCTACCGAACTTGTCATAGCGATCCGAGAGATAAAGCGCGAGGTTGTCCAAAGATATTGAGCGATCGGGGTCACCCTCGGGGGAGAGCGTGAGATCTTCTCTGGTAAGGGTAATGGCCTCATCCAAATCCGAAATGCTACCAAATTCCTCGTAGCGAGTGGAAAGACGGGATGCGAGGTTGCTCAAAGAGATCCCACGATCGGGGTCGCCTTGTGGGCGCAGTGCGAGAGCCTCTCGATCAAGGACAATCCCTTCCTCGATGTCTGTAATCGTCCCGTACTGCTCATACCTAGCGGACAGGTGGTCTGAAAGTGAAGTCAGAGACTCAGATCGCATGTGGTGGCCGGGTGGGCACAGTTCCAGTGCTTCACGAGCGAGAGCGATCGCATCGTCGATGAATTTCCTCGTCATCCTTCCCCCTTCGTCAAACTGATCTGCGAGAGATTCTGCTTGTGAATGCAATTCCTCCACTGACAAGTGTATTTGAGCTATATCCGTCGTCTCGCGCACATGGAGCGAAGTAGGTACCTCTTGAATCCATACTATTCGATCAAACTGAAAGCGCCTGAGTCGACCTGTCAAGCCTATCGTGATATATAGTATCATTTTCACCATTCTACGACAGAACAGAGGAAACACTTACCGTGTCTCTTCAATGTTTGTGATAGTTGCAAGATATCGTGCGTGCGGCTCGACAAGGTCGAGACAATGAGACACGCGTTCTTGGTCGTGCTTCGGCTTTACACGCGCGAACAGCTATATTATTATCCTCCATCGGAGCTAGCCGCGCCTCTTTACCATTGCAGTACGACCTATCGCCGCCGAGCCCACTGTTTTTAGCACGAGGCGAACAGGATCCTACAACTTGGTTGATGAGATGACACTCTGGAACAAAAGGTATGCAGATCTCCATGTGCTTACCCTATTATTCCGTCCGTGATGGTCCAC
This sequence comes from Tylopilus aff. beelii, assembly GCA_038094295.1. Lineage (NCBI taxonomy): Eukaryota > Fungi > Basidiomycota > Agaricomycetes > Boletales > Boletaceae > Tylopilus > Tylopilus aff. beelii. Next base: position 10,552 of record JBBPTU010000586.1, on the reverse strand, counting down.
TTCCAATCCGAAATCCCGGCTGCGCGCTCTCCGTGACTCATCTGACGGATGGTAGTTTACCATGCATCTATGATTGAAGAACGAATTAGCTACATGTTCGGGTAACGCGGGGTCACATACCGAGAATGCCAAGGTACGCAGGATTGGATATTCTGAGAAGGGCGGGTTTTCGAGCATTTTGAACAGGCTTCCTGGTTGCTAAACTCTCCGGTGTGCTGGAGACGCATGAAAAGGAAACACCAGGGCTACAAAGAAGATTATACCTGTTGTTGAGGTGGAGCATTAAAGTCCCATTCCGGAGGCGAGTCGGTGAACCTCCCCAGCCTGAGGGCCACACTTCAAGTTGCAGCGAACTTCCCAAGAGGGCCTGAGATGACCGCCACTCATGAGCAACCTTTGAATATAATGTCGCGATGGCTGCATAATGCAACAGAAGTCGCGTCTTCGGACCAGCCTCGCGGAGGGCACGGCCCGCCTGGGACTCGGAGTCGCGGCGTGCGCGGATTTTCAACTTGAGAGGGATGCGCCTCGGCTCTCTCTCCGCGGTTTGCCACTCCGAATACCGTGCCTTGCGAACGAACCATCTGTGTCGCATAACGCACAGATAGGTTTTGCCTGCGAAGGCTCGTCGTGGCCCAAGTCTAATCATTTCCCGTATGTCCAATCGAAATTTACCCTTTCATGTTGGCCAACATATAATAACCTAACCATTGGGTAACTTAACCAACAGACACCATCGTTATTGGCGTCCCCGGGCCTGTCCACGCAGAATAGTACCGTCTTGGATCCGATGCATCATCAAAGCCGCACCTGTGTCTTTAAATGGCGCGGAAGTAGTGGTCAAAAAAGTGGTGAGGATATCGCTGCATGACAATGAGACCGCACGCCTCGTAAGTCCGACGTCGCACTGAAACGTTATATACAAAGTTGACGAATCTAACGACTACCACCCTCGTTCCTCCTGGTGTAGTACCTCTAATTAATGCAGCCTTGTCTCTACCTTAATCAGATCGTGACCAGTCTGCGGATGCTCTGCAGCGATATCACCGCAAATTTACAGTCAGGACGAAGATGTCTCGAATACGCATCTAGAATCATGGACAGGAGACAGGACGACATATGAACGTTTCTGGAACCGTATGCGTTGCAAGGAAGACCTTGAAAATACCGCCAAGTGGGTTGTAGATTCTCTTTCCCCTCGTGTTTATGTGCGTGTGGACTGACGTCTGCACGCTCAGGTTTCTCACTCACCATAAATCCAATCGTACATTTGACCACACTGATCATTTTTTACCAAAGTGTTGGCAGTTCTGTCACCCCTGTTTGACACTGCCCGCCACTACTGAAGCCCCTCATTCGCCTTTCAGCCCAAGCCTTGTCCATATTCCACACCAAGGCGTGCCATTATCTGGACGTGAAGCGGATCATCCGTAGCCAAACCCAGGGCCGCCTATCCTGATGCCACTTATCAATGATGCGCTCAACGTGCAGGTGGGGCTGTCTTGCCTGCTTGACACGGTTGTACAGGCGTGGGTGCTCGGTGGGGGGGTCGAAGCCGCTTTGCCTGTCGCCTGAAGGCATGGATACAGTGCGCTGCGTCGCTCATGATCGGATAGCCCGGAACCGTGGGCAGGTTCAACGATGAACTCGCCTGATTGACTAGTGACCGTTAACCATCAGACGTTCATATACGTCCTGATCGTTGTGCTCAAGATGCGGCGGGACACGTATGCTGGCACATGCCGATTGGAAGAAGGCACGGGATACAGGACGGGTCACTATATCTACGGTGTTGTAACACTAGATATTACAGTACCGACATACCATCCTTTATCCTGTTGCATGCATGACCAAAATACAAAATACTGCAAGTGTAATGATTTTGATTTCAATTGATGTTTGCTTTAAAACGGGTATAAACTACACGTCCCATTAAAAGCTACACTGGCAGTAAATACCCATCGAAGGCACCTTTCCAGGCAATTTGCGAATGGAAATGACGACATTCTGCATCTCGAGGTTGAGATGAAGTAGACGATCATGCTGGTCTTTGTCGGAGGAACGGATTGCTGTACGGATGAGTGTTGCCGAGCGAGCGAATCTGTCGGCCAACATTTTCCCGGCGGCGCCCGATGTAACTACGCTGTCGAGCGAACGGAGACGAGTAAGCTGGTTCCAAAATACACCCCGGCCTCACTCGAGAAATTCAACTTCACTTTCCAAGGTGCCATGACGCAGCCAGGCGGAGAATGTATCAATAGCGAGTGATGAAGTGTGCGCCTTCAGAATGACAAGATGCTCTGGCAATGACGGAAGGAAGGAAAGATGTCCGACGAATAATCGCAAGGATGTGTCATATGCCAGACACGTTGACGAGTGCTGGAATATCTCGGCTGCACAGATCCATGCTCGGCACTCCTGCAGATCCACAAAAAACACTGAATATGAGGAATCTGCAAACATGACATAGAAACGGAATGCTTCCTCTAGGTCATTTCGCTGACATAATGATGTGAAACGATGATGTGAACACTCCTCACTGATTCATCAGGGCCATGACTCCCCCCGAGCTTGTCGTGGAGAGTAGAGAGATAATATGCAAGGTTGCTGAAAGATGACGAACGGTGAAATATGCTGCGAGGCTGTCCAAAGATTACGAGCGAAGAGGATGACCTTCTGGGTGCAGCGTAAGACTTTCTTGTGCGAGGGTGATGGCCTCATCCAGATCCGAGATTCCGCCAAACTTGTAGTGGCGATGGGAAGGGGAAGGGGGGCTATGGCTGACTGCCCCGACCTGCGACAGTGCCTTGGATGGGCTCTACACTAAGCCTTTGCTGTGCTATGACCCACTCCGGGGGAGCAGCGGCATGCGCAGGGGTCGCTATCGACCAACAGACCCATAATTCGAGCTCCGCCCGGCTATGGCCGACACTGAAAGCGTCTTGAGTCGACCAGTTACTGTGGCTCGTCAATGGCTCGTCAATGTTCATGACAATCGCAAGGTATAGTCCGTGTGGCGAGACAAGGTCAAGGCGATGACACCCTCGGTCGTGCTTCGGTTGCGTAGGCGCAAACAGCTATATTGTTGCCCTCCATCGGAGTTAGCCGTGCCTTCTAGTACGGTCTGTTTACCCTTTTCAACGCAGATCCTGTGTGGTCGATAAGACGACACGCCGGAATAAAAAGCATACAAACGTCCATCTGCTTACCTTATTCTGCTATCCGTGATGGACCACTTCCAGTCCCAGCTGCGTGCTCTCCATGACTCATTTGACTGTACGCATACTCCCCATTAGTTACGGTTGGCCGGGAGAAGTACCGGAGTGGCGGATAAGAAGGAAACGACCTGATCATCGGTCGATCAGTCGATGGAAGTGCTTTGCGCGTGACTGGCATAGACAGGGTCCCATTCTGTATGATTTGAGACAGAATGAACGGGATCAGGGCTACCATCCTTTCTTGTTCCCCAACATCCTCGTGGAGGGGGAGCCAATAATCCACGATCTCAAATTCTATAATGTGAGTTGATTACCCGCACGGCTGTCCATATCATTTCAGACTTATACTCGACAGTTCGGGGCACTTGAAACATTCAGGTTAAGACGCAAAGTTATGTAGTATAACTGCAACAGTAAAAGATGAATCAGATGTCCACATGAGTAAACTGAACGCACTCACTCAACAGTGCACCGCTCCTTCAATTCCCCGACAAACACCCATCTGCAACACGCGCATCGTCTCTGCATAGCCAGTCCTGCGTGTTTCTCAAACAGCCCCACTCCACAGCGGCGCGATAATAAAGTGGTGTTTGATTCCTTTCAGGCGGTATTCGTCTGCGAGGCAAAGTATAGCGCTTGCTTGAATCTTGGATTGGGGAGCCGAGGGTGGATAATAAATCGCAGGATGACAAATGACATACGGAGCGGGATCGAGCGATATGAAGAGGTCTAGCCATGAATTCTCTTCGTCACTGGACACCGCAGGATGAACGAGAAGGTATGCGAAAGTGGTCATCGAGCACCGTAAAACAAATGGTAGTTCACCATACGTCTATGATAGAAGAATGGATTGGCCACACATTCGGACAACATGAGATGACATACCGAGAATGCCAAGGAGCCCAAGACTGGAGCAAAGACGCATTTCAACACCAAAAATTTGACGAGGTTCTCGGAATGGAAGGTTGTCGGGCATTTTGAATAGGCTCCCTAGGCTGCCAACACTCTACAGTGTGCCAAAAATGCATGAAAAAGTACATACCAATGCTGCGAAGACAGTTATGCTTTGAGCGAGGCTGTAAAAACGGGTATTAAAGTTGCGTTCCGGAGATCGGTGGACTCTCCGGGGCAGCAAGCTGAAGAGGTGCCGAGAAGGCTCGACTTGTTAAGGTGTACATTCGTTTCCTCAAGGTGAATGGCCAGAGAAATGGCCGGGCGTGTCTGTGTGATAATACAATGGCAGAACATCAAAGTCGAGTGGGCGCTTCGGCTCTCTCCGCGGTTCGCTTTTCGAACTCCACTGTCACAAACTTGTCCCCGCCCGCTGTTTGACACTGATGCTCATCGTGACCAGCTCAAGTAAATTCAGACTCTGATTATGCATGGTGACTACACCATCATTATCAGTATCCTTATCCGTGCAAAACAGTCCATCTTGGATCTATCAAAGCTGCGCGCATCCCTCGAATGCGCAGAGGCTAGAGAAGCAGTGAACAAAAAGTGGCTTAAGGAAGGGTCAACGAGATCACACGCCTCGTAAGTACCGGCGTCGCACCTAAACTGCTGTATACAAAACTGACAAATCCAATAACGACTACAGCACATGAATAGCTCTGGAACTGTATGCGTTGCAAGGAAGATCCTGAAAGGCTTGGGCGGGCCGCTAGGTGAGTTGTGGACTCGGCGTCTCCTCTTGTGTCTATGCGGATGTGTGGATTTACAATTACACACCCAGGTTTCTCCCTTTGGATCGTCCATTTGCTTACTATGCCAACAACTCTCGGCCATCGGCTGCACGGATCCATGCTCTGCATTCGTGGAGATCCCCAGAAGACACTGAATACGACGAATCTGTGAATGTGGCATAGAAGCGGAATGCTTCCTCCAGGTCGTGTTACTGATGTAGTGATGAGAATGAAATATAGAGATGAAGAAAAACACTGTTCACCTATTCGTCGCGGCCATGTCTGCGCCCCAGCTTGTTATGGCGAGTAAAGAGATAAGATGTAAGGTTGTGCAAAGTTAACACGCGATCAGGGTGACCTTGGCGCAGTGTGAAAGCTTCTCTGGCGACGGTGATAGCCTCGTCCAGGTCCGAAATTCTACCAAACTTATTGTGGCGAGCGGAGAGATATGTTGCAAGATTGTTCAAAGACGACGAACGATGAGGGTGACCCTCTGGGCGCAGCGTGAGAGCTTCTTGGACGAGGGTGATGGCCTCGTCCAGGTCCGAAACTCTACCAAACTTATGGTAGCGTGTGGAGAGATATACCGCAAGGTTTCCCAGAGATGACGAGCGAAGAGGGTGACCTTCTGGACGGAGCGCGAGACCTTCTCGGCCGAGGGTAATGGCCTCGTCCAAATCCGAAATTCTACCAAGCTTCTTGTGGCGAGTGGAGAAATGCCCTGCAAGGTGATCCAAAGACAACGAGCGGAGAGGGTGACCTTCTGGTCGCAGCATGAGACCTTCTCGTGCAAGGGCGATGGCCTCGTCCAAATCCAAAATTCTGCCAAACTTGTTGTAGCGATAGGTGTAATATATTGCCAGGTTGTCCAACATTGACGAGCGATGATGGTGGCCTTCTGGGCACAGCGTGAGAACCTCTCGGGCGAGGGCGATGGCCTCGTCCAGATTCGAAATTCTACCAAACTTTTGGTAGCGAGTGGAAAGACGAAGTGCAAGGTTGTTCAAAGAGATCCCACGATTTTGCTCGCCTTGTGGGTACAATGCGAGAGCCTCTCGATCGAGGACAATGGCCTCCTCGATGTCTGCAATCCCCCGGTACTGTGCATACCTCGAGGAAAGGTGGGTCGAAAGCCAAGTCAAAGACACAGGTCGCTTGTAGTGGCCGGGTGGGCACAGATTCAATGCTTCACGAGCGAACACGATCGCGTCGTCGATGTACCTCCTTGTCGTCCTTCCCCCCTGGTCAAACCGATCGGCAAGAGATTTCGCTTGTGAATGCAACTGCTTCACTACCAGGCGTATTCGGGTTATATATGTTGTCTCGCACATAAATGAAACGAAGTAGGTACCTAGGCTTGAATGCATACTACTTGATCAAACTGAAAGCGTCTGAGTTTACCTGTCAAGCCTATACCCATTGTTATTTTCACCGCTTTACGCGAACAGAGGAAACCACCTACCGTGCCTCGTTGAAGTTGAATCAATATTCGTGACAATTGCAAAATATCCCGCGTGTGGCTCAACAAGGGCAAGGCAAATGATACCCGCATTCCACACGCAAGCAGTTGTATTATTGTCCTCTATCGGAGTTGGCCGTGCCTTCTTCACCAATATTGCAGTACGATCTATCGCCGCCAAGTTCATTATCTTTAGTAACACGAGGCGAATAGGATCCTACGATGTGGTCGATGAGATGACACGCTGGAATAAAAGGCGTGCAAATGTCCATATCCTTACTCTATCCTTCTGTCCTTCATGGATCTCGACGTCCGCTCTCCATGACTCATCTAGCTGCGCGCATACTCTCCACCAGTTATGAATGGCCAGGAGAAATATCGGAGTGGCGGATAAGAAAACAACCCAATAATCGGCCGATCTGGGAATGCTTCGAGCGCGGCTAGCATGGATGGCACCCTGTCCTGACCTGAGACGCGGTGAACGCGATTAGGACTGCCATCCTTTCTGATTCCCCACCCTTCTCGTGGAGGGCAAGCCAGTATTCAACAATCCTAAACCCTATGATATGCAGGGTTGATCGCCCACACGGTCGTCCAGATTATTTCAGACTCATACTCGATTGTATAAGGCACTTGAAACATTCAGGTTAAAACACAATGCGTCGGCTGCGACGATCAAGGTTATACTAGTATACCTGCAACAGTGGAAGATGAATCAGATGTTCACATGAGTAAACTGAACGCACTCACTCAATATTCCTCAACAAACATCTTCCTGCAACGCGCGCATCTCTCTGCATCATCCAGTCCTGCACTTCGCTCAACAACCCCACTCCACAGTGGCGTGATGATGATAGAGAGATGTCCGATATCTTTCATGCAGTATTCGTCCGCGAGGCAGAGTATAGTACTCGCTCGAATCCCGGTGGTACCTTGTAGACGTGGCACACGAAATGGGAATGGTTGGTTTCTTTCATTAGAGAAAGGAGTTCGCCGACTGATTCGATGCGAGAATCCAGGAGGATAGTGAGCGCTGAATTATATGATGTGTACAAACTCAGCGACCACACCAAGGGGATGAGGTTGCCAGAGGGTGGCCGAGGGTGGATAACAAACCGCGGGAAAATGAATGACATGTGGGGCGGGATCGAGCGACATGAAGAGTAGACTTGGTTGTGAATTCTCTTCGTCACTGAACACCGCAGCAAGACATAGTAGTTCACCATACGTCTATGATAGAAGAATGTATTAGCTCCACATTCGGGCGACGTGGGACAACCTACAGAGGATGCCAAGGTACCCAAGACTGGATTGAAGTATTTCCACGACGAAAAGTTGTCGACGTGCTGAGAAAGGTATGCTTTAATAAAGTCTCCGCTGTACCGAAAACGCATGAAAAAGAAATGTCAAGGCTGCAAAGCCAGATATACCTGTGTGTGAGGCCGGAAAAACGAGGTTGAGTATGTTGTGTTCCAGGGGCCGGTGGACTTTCCGGGGGTGATTGAGGCCCGAGACCCCGTTGTTAAGGTGGTCGCTACTTCCTCAGGGTGAACCAGAGGTACACATCGTAATCGAGATGCGGCTGGGCAAGCCTGTATAATGCAACGGCTAATGACGGGGCTACCGGGATGCAAGGACTTGGAGAGGTCGTGTTCCGTTCTCTGTTTGTCCGCTCCGCCTCGGCTCTTTCCGCGGTTCGCCCTTCGAGCTCTGTCGCAGTTCAGCTAGTACAAAGTACTACAAACTCATCCTAGTTGTTCACCAATGCAGTAGATTCAGACTCTGATCATGCATTTTCCCCGTATGTCCAGCTGGAATTTGTCCGATAACATGACCATTGGGTGACCTAACCAACAGAGCACCATCATCCCTGTCCCCGCAGAACAGTACTTGGATTCACGCGTCATCAAGGCTGCACATGTCTCTTGAACGTGTAGAGGTCAGAGAAGCAGTGAACAAAAAGTGGCCTAAGGAAGGATCAACGCGACCACATGCCCCGTAAGCACCGGCGTCGCACATAAACATTGCATACAAACTGACGAATCTAACGACTACGACATATGAACTATATCATATGTATGCGTTGCAAGGAAGACTTGAGGAAGACTCTAAAAGGCTCGAGTAAGCCGCTAGGTGAGTTGTAGGATCTCTTTCCCCTCTTGCGTATATGCGCATGTGTGGACTGACGTCTGCATGCTCAGGCGTTCCACTTACCGTGGATTCAATCGTACATTTGACCACACCGACCTCTTCTTGCCAAAGTGTTTGCAGTTCTGTCACTCCTGGTTGACACTGCCTGCAACTCCTGAAGGCTGCTCCTCATCCGCCTTTCGGCACACGCGCTATTCATATTCCACATCAGGCGTGCATTATCTCGATGGGAGGCGAATCATCCAGGTCTGTGCCCACTTTCACGTACCTCATCTTATCCATGAACTCGTTCTTGCCCGAGGTCTGACCCATGAGCAGCGCCAAGAACAGCGATGTGAAACGGTCGATGAGCAGCCAAACCCAGAGCGTCCCTCCTTGTGCCACGTATCAACGACGAGCTCGACGTGCAGACTGAGTTGTCTTGCGCGCTCAACATGGCTGTACAGGACGGAGGTGCTTGGTGAGCGCCAAGACGGCTTTGCCTGTCGCTTGAAGGCAGGGAAGCAGTACACTGCGTTGCTCGTAGTCGGATGGCCCGGAACCGGCGTGGGCGGGTTCGACGGTGAACCGGCCTAATTGACTGGTGAGCACCCGGTATTCGTACGCGTGCTGATCGTTGTATTCAAGACGCAGCGCGGCACTATGCCTGTCCGTGCTAGTTTGGGATAAGGTACAGGACGGAAACCACTATTACGAGACTACTACAATTTTGTAATGCTGGATATCACAGTACCGACATAAGTACTATCCTTTCTTCTATTACATTCATGACCAAAATACTGCGAATGTAATGACTTCGATTTCTGATTTATAACAGTCCAGATATAAACTACTAGTACACGTCCCATTAAAAGCTCCACTGGTAGTACATATCCCTGGAAGTCATCTTTCCGGGATCATCGAGAGTAAGTGATATCCATAACCAAGGAAGACTCGCTAGAAGACAAACTAGGCGCCCAGATGAATATACACGACCCGTTGATCGAGCGTTACACTGGATACCGTTCTCATTGTCTCGTTCAACGCAAACGCAGCCCGGGTATGGTCAAGATGCCCTGATTCGTCCAACATATGCTGATAGAACGTCGACGTGATCACCTTCGTGTCCTTGTCGGCGACAGACCACATCGTCCCGATGACAGATCGGAACCCGAGGAACTGCATCGCAGACGCAAGGTGGATGGCCTCGTCCGGACTCTCCTCGTCTCCGACCGTCGTCTGGCACGCAGAAAGGTACGCAAACTCTGGATTTCCCAAATCGCAGCGAATGATCTGCTCGATCGTAAAGTGGCCGTCCCGAAGCACGAACGCAGACTTGAATGGTTCTTTCCTGTTCGCGACGCCGTGACATGCGAAATGCACCCACTCGCTCTTCCTGAGCTCCTCGGCCACTAGCGGAATTCGGGACGCCTCGTCATCGATTTGCTTGAACGTTGCAGCGCTACCAACATCCTCGCCAATCCTCACTAGCTCAGATTTGACTGTCAGCAGCTTATTCTGCCCGATTGCATTCGCCTGGCCAATGGCAATGAAGCGTTTCGCACTCGGTGAAGACTCCGTAGTGGCACGAGTTTGTCTAGCACGAATGAGGGAACTCAACGTAGGGGTATAAGAGGAGATGTAGAGGTCAGGAAGATTCGGTTGACCCCTCCGATACGGTCCAGCGGCATGCAACGGTAGATCGCAGAACTCTGCAGTAGGACACCACCAGATCCGAGATCGCAACGGAATGTTTTCCTCAAGGAAACTGACGATAGGTAAAACGACATCCTCCCAGAGTTCCCGTAGGACCGTACCAAGAACGTTTGATATGTCCCTCGAATTCCCGCGCTTAGGTAAATTACGGAGCTTCGAGGACAGGAGCTGAAGATATTGCTTTGTGATTGATAACGGGATGTGAACGGGATCGCGATCGTCCATGATGATGAGTGCATCGCGGCCATACTGGCTTGCATTCACAATAATGATGGGTCCCTTGCTGGCTGCGCGCTGAAGGTCTTTGAAAAGTGGGGGAAGAAGGAAACGAGACAGGCCAGGCA
>JBBPTU010000585.1:0-21088 GCA_038094295.1 Tylopilus aff. beelii | reverse complement strand
TATTCGATATTGTTCAAACCCACTAACCAGCTGTTCGTGCACAAAGTAGAGGCCACCTTCTGGATGTCGATATGCCATCCATCCTTCAGGGACATTCTCACTGCAATGGAGTTAAAATACAAGTGTTATCCTACTGAGCGGCAACGAAACGAACGGGGTCATTGGGTAACTGTACTTCATCGCTTCGATCTCGTAATCGTTCTCGGACGGACGCCTGGGCAATTGATATTAGCTCCAAATTTGACACTTATCCCGCCTGTTTCACCTAGTCTTGCGGAAACGGTACCGGCCATTGCCGGCGGTCGACATTGGATAGAAGCGATGAGGGGGGTGAGTAGGCTCCCCGGGTGAATTTGGATCGTGAGCACTCGGTGGGGCGATCATGCCATTTGGCTCCATCCTTGTCAGAGGTGAGGGAGGATGGGAGATGGGTACATCTCGCTCAGAAGTCGGAGTATAAACACGAGCAGTCGGACCATGATGTCTTCGATACGAGGACCGAGAATTGCAAGACTTCTGCGAAACAGACAGTCTGGACGATCTGACTGACGAAGGTGTGCCGCTCCGGGAGGGCTCGAGATCAAGGCGAGCTGAACGCGGGGATGACCTGATCTCGGGAGCCCCAGGCGAGGTGTTTAGTGCAACGACAATGGACTGATGGGGCGGGCTGGAGTTAGGAGGAGGGTGAGTGAGAATATCCGGGTTCTGTGTAAGACCGTGGTAAATTGGATGAACAGCATCAGAACTTGATGGAGCAGTGGGTTCAGTCGCAACTTGTGATGTAGCATGGCCCATATCTCTGGGTTCATCGTGAAACGAGGTCTGGCTGCTGACCACCCATGAGGTAATGGAATGATGTCTTGCTGGCAACGGAGGAATGAGATGATCACCAGATGGACTTCTCGCATTGCTGTATGGTGAATCCACAGGAGACAGCTGACTGCGTTCATGACCGTCAGAGAGTCCGGTCGAGGGAACGGTCATGGCGCAGACAGTGCCAGTGCCACCGTTTATTGTGGTTGATGAAACAGGTGGTCCTCGACGCTGGTGAAGGGTAGGATTGCGTGGATTTGCTCGCGGCCATTGACGGAGGGAAGCAAGGAATGCGAACAAGCGGTTTATTAGCCTAAAGGATGGTCCTGGTAGCTCGTGGATGGACGCTATGAGTTTCAGAAACCGACCGAACAACCTCGCCAGCAAATGGCTCAGCGTCGACACAGACATCGAAGAAGCAGAAGTGGGCTTCCCGCTGGTGCCGGGTAGCAAGTAAGCAGGTTCGAGTTTGAGGTAAATTCAAGGGCCGTTAACACGAGTTCCGAGGGCTGTCCAACATGCTGTAGAAAGTTCCGAAAGTCATGCCAGTGCGCGTCTGTACATATGAGCGTTGTAGCGCTCAAACTGAGCAGACACGAAAATAGGTGTTAACATGTTGTGCAGTCACTGGCAGTTCCGAGTCTCCTCGAAAATGCATAATATATTGAATTTCCCTCATTGGCAGTGAGAATGTAACACAAAATTTAACATTCAGTACAACCATCCCCCGACACCAGCGCAGACATTACATGCTCGACGATGGATTGATTTTGTTCTCAATCCCTAGCATATTACAAAAGGTTACTGTCTGTGGATTTGTGTACGAGGGTGCTGCAATAATGTCAAAGACGACACACTGATTTTCATTCGCAAACTCACGTTGCTGATTCTTTGCGTTACCCTCACTCCCAGGCCCTGGGGCTGTCCGAACGAACACTTGGCAGTTCTCCACAGAAAGTGGCGATTTAGCGTCTTCATTCGTAATTTTCTGAATAAGATTCTTCTCAACCCATCTCAGTTCTGCAGCGACGAGCGCGCGGGCTGTGTGTTCGTCTGGGTAAGATGTCCGCCGACGGGTCGCGGGGAAGTACTGATGAAATGCCCGCGTAATAGCCAACCACTCTGGGTCATATATCATGACTGGGTTCGTTCGTTCTGTCTCAGCAGAATGTAGGACTGGAACCTCGATGATCTATATCGATGCGTTAGGTACTGCAAAGTAGGGGATCATAAAAAATACCTCCAAAAAGTCTCTGCGTGGGAGGCACTTGTCTAAAGCTAAAAACTTTGTCTCGGATTGTGAGACGATGGGATTTGGTGCTGGATCGACAAGTCCCTCTTCATCAATCAGCATTATCTCGTCAGGGTTTCTAGGCACCGAGGGCTGTGCCTCACTCGTCGAGGCACCTTCAACCGTAGCACCGTCTTCATCGAAATCGACGTCGTAAATGACAATCTCTTCAGGGTTCGCCGAAACTACCGGTGGACTATCCCCATATTTTACGACTGCTTCGAAACGGACGTGCAGGTGAGCGGAGAACCACCAGTCGGGGCGGAGAGTTTGTAGTAAATCCATAAGAGGAGGCGACCCGAGGGCCCCTGAGTCAATATCATCTCTAAAAAAAGGTTTTTTGCGCAGCAGTGCCCGAGTGTCTCCGTATCGTTCAATTGATCGCGGCCAGTCGTGTGAAAGAAAAATATGCGGTTTGGAAAGCTTTCAAAAATCATTTCAGCAAATGCTTGTCCAAGAGCAAAATAACTTGCAAGAGACAGGCGACGGATGTTGTACTCCCTGGTGTGATATATACTGCGCATTGTATGGTTATCGTATGGCATGCGCTCGTAATGACCTGTTTGAAGTCGGTATTGAGGCACAATTTGTCAAGGGGACATACCTAGGTGAAAGTCTTGAGCCTTGAATATCCCGGAGGCTCCAGCGATTCGGACACCATTCACCTGGATGCAACCTGCGTGGCCGAGAAAGTATATATTGGGAGCCAGCCAGCCTCCATGATACCTGACGATGTTGCGGATCAGCTACTACATGTTTTTATCTGACTCACAGTTCCCAGAGGTAATTTGACGCTTCGTGGTTGCCGCCGATAACGATCGTCAATATTGGTGCAACCTTTTCACCGGTGTAGTACCTAAGGGGTAATGAATTGTTATAGTGTCGATCTAAGGACAACCTACTTATAGAAGTCGCCAAGTTGCCTGTACTTTTGGGGTACAGCCATGCATTGCAAATCGCGATGGTTTCGAATGGCCTGGAAGTCGCCACAAATGAGGAGTAACTCAACCTTGTAGCTGTTGCTATCTTCCAGAAGCTTGATCTGCTTGTAGATAGTATCAAGTTCCCCATGAGAACAGCCTTCCACGGCAACCTGGCGGTATATTTCAGTGGCAGGAGTTGGACAAGATTACCAAGGTTACCTTCATGATCGCTCAAGCTGGACAGTGCGCTTACATCAGCTCTGTAAAGTCGAGCTGTTGTTTGATCAAGAGACGAGGGACTTGGACACGCCGCACGTGGCAACGGTGGACTACTACCTGCGCCACAGCTCACACACGGTCACCAACGCCCGTGCTCAAGTACCCGAGGCACTGGCATGGCCCCGGGTTGAGGCACCTTGAATCAACTCGTTCTGTTAGCGTGGTGTCCGCAGCATGCAACTCAAGCTGTCGAAATCGTCTCCAAAGCGGCAACACATATACAACCAGGACCCGGCCACAATATGCTCCGTAGTCCACTCCAGGCTGCAAAACATCAGTCCTCGTCTGGCGTCGAGCTTGGGTGCGTTTATTACTGCTTCGGTTTAATGACCCAGGCCTCACCATTGGACCACCTTAGCTGTCACGACGATTATTAGTGCGATTCGGAAGCGCCCGGTCGTTCACAGATTGTACCTGGGTACCAGCTCTCTAGGCGACGCAGGTTGCGTCCGGCTGTTCGAATTCCTGTCCTCACCAGCTGGTCTTCATTGTAGAGAGGCTCTTACCGAACTTTTCCTTACAAAGAATGAAATTGGTGCTCAGGGTCTTCTTAGCGTGGCAGCTTTCCTAAGAGGCAACTCCGTCCTGAGAGAGTTATGTCTTTCCGGCGTAAGTCTCTCAGATGATTTGCGTACTTTCTCTCCGATTCATGTGTTTTTACACTAGAACCCTCTGACCATTGATCCCGATGTTATTGCAATGTTTGTAAACGCAGTAAATTCATCACGTTTAAGCACGTTGCAAATACTTCATTGTGGCACCTTAGGCGATTCATTCGTTCAAGCCTTTCTTCCTCGACTTAATTCGCCCTATCTTCGAGAGCTGGATCTTTCAGCGATCAACATGACTCACGTTGCCGTCCCAGTCCTCACGGGCTACATCAAGTCTACTCGGTGTCGTCTAGAACGTTTGCAGTGCAATGCAAACAGCCTGACATTGGCTGGGGCTTGCAGGATCGTCAGTGCCCTCGACGAGAACTGCACTTTACGAAGCGTCAAATTGGATGACCTACACATAGACGACCATGTTGTTGCTGCTGTCGCCGCGGAAGATAGAACCATTGGATGGCAAGAGTGCAATCGAGTCCTACTCGCTGTCCTTCACCGCAACTCAGTATATATGGCGCGAGTCAAGGACGAATCTCTGGCACTCCTCCGTTATTCCCGTGCTCTGTTTCTCCGCTCAGAATCTTGTGGAACATACGCTGGTGTACGAACATTCGCTTCCTCGTCCAGGCAGGGTAGGAATCCGCAGTCATTAGATGCACCCTCTCCATTCTTTGACTTACCACCCGAACTACAACAAGAGATTATATCATATCTCGCCCCGTCGCTTTCACACGGGCAACGTATGCGGATTGTCTACTTCGCGGCTGATACGACCACTTTATTCCGATCTAATGAAGCTCGTAGCCGAATAGAACCGCTCAAGGCTCGCGCTCTCGGTAGACCTTCGCAGCGGGGTCAACCATTTGAAGGGTCGTGGAGACCACCTGTATGGTGGGAATGTCATTGCCCGTTTGGTCTTCGACAATCCTGCCGATGCCTGCGTAGGTGGAAAAGGGAAATGAGGGATATATGGCTAACCCGGGTAGCCTGCAATGGTCATGAAAGCGCCCCGTGACACTCAACGTTATCTTGATCACAGTTACAACGGACTTCATTCACTATCACTCCTTATTATAGGTATCAGGACACCGTTCCAGCGGACAATTGATGTAATGTCACCATAGTATGCGCTCCCTTGGACTGGCAGTTTAACCTGCATGTAATTTTTACTACAGAATATTGGGCCTTACAATTGGGATCACTTGTGTATGAAATTATTCGGACAAACAGTTTTTGCAATTCCTGTATTCCCTATTCCTGTATCCTGTGGCTAGCACCGCTCCTTTGGCAGTGCCAGTGCCCTTTAAATCGATTCCCGGTCGCTGGTCACCCTCTGGTTTCATCACCCTTGCGCCTCTGATATTGGTATCTTATCTGTAACCTCATCGTATCAACACCATCCGGAGAAGTGATCCGCGGCACTATGGTTCGCATCTTCTCCAAATCGATCACTAATAGTCACGCGCCCGGCCGTAAGAAGGCTCTTTTGATTGCCGTTGGACACACGGAAGGTTTCAATAAGCTCCACCATGCGCATCATGATGCCAAGGAGCTGAGAGCCCTTCTAATAGGTACCTCTTACGCATATTCCTACCTCTGCTTACTGATCGATGTGCGCAGAAGTCTATGGATATTTGGCGGAAAATATCGCGTTGATGCTGGACAGTAAATCAGTCTCAAAGGAACTTTGGCCCACGCAAACAAGAATAGTGAGTTTGTGATGTTCGCGCTAGTTGGTGGCGACTTACCCTTTCTTCCGTCAAAGCGGAAACAAATAGAATGCTTTGTGCGAGGCGTTTCTGCAGGAGATCACCTCTTCTTCTATTGTCGGTAACCTTCACCCTGCCTATCGCTTCTAGAACACTAATATATCTTCCAGACTCCGGCCATGCTGGTCAGGTTCCTTGCTATCATCACACCGAGCGAGATGGATTGGAAGAGGGTAAGCGATTTCCTAGCGCATTTCCTTGACCGGATTTCCCGACACGAGCCAGTGATCTACACCTGCAATAAGAAAATAATTATGGATAATGTAATTGTCACCATATAGTCGTAGTCATGTATGAAGGGTTGATCAGCTCTTCAGGATCTCAAGGAATGGCTAGTCAAACCTCTTCCACATGGATGCAAATTATTCGTTTGTTGGTTCACTGCTATTCTAGAACCACACTAATACGTACCTGCAGGCACTGTGGGATTCGTGTCACTCCCAAACGATACTTGGTAGAGTTCCCATTTTTGGTCGTACTCTCTTTGACACTTACTCGACTGACAGACCTCGACCACTACATATGTAACGAACCGGAAAGTGATCAATACAGATGGCAGCTTCATGAATCAAGCTATCAGTCAGCACTTCAGCGAGGTCTGTGAGATTATGATTTTCTTTCGGTGATCGCCAACGTTATCACATAGTTTTCCCAGGTTACTTCTGTTAGTTCCTTTGTTTTAGGCTTATATTATCTTATTAACCCACACATTATCCTGCAGTAAAGAGTTCTCCAAGAAGAGCGATTACTATTGCGCATGAATTTCGGGGGCGCCCGGTAACTCGAGCTTCTGTATCGATTGCTGCAGTATCTGCCGGGAATTCCCCGCCAGTGTCTAAATGGATCCCGTTCTCTGTGGATATTCAACACCGCGTCCAATCTCCACCATCTTTGTTTGAATGCGATGGAAAATGTCCGTTACCAACAGAAAGTGACACGAAGTTTTGTGCTCATGTCGTAAGTGGTGTCCTATATACGACGACCTGGCTCACCTGGGTTGGAGATATCTCTATCTGCTTGCAAAGACGATGAATTAGCCTTTGACGACGTTCGCAATGGAACATTCACCCAGGTATGTCACTGTCCCGACTGCAGTCTGAGTTTTATTCACTAACCTTAAGAAAAGTTTTTCATTCGCCATCTAAGTAGGTAAATGGGATAGATGTCACAGCCATGCACTGACTATTTACTCAAGGGTCAAAACCCAAATCAACCCTACGAGAATTACTCCTAGTCCTTAGGTTCGTAGGGAGTGTCATTGTCAGGAAATTTGAATTGAGACCTTTTATTTTTCTAACTAGGCAAAGCGTCGACGGAATCACCTTGGCACGCAAAGCCTGGGATAAGAGGCTCACAGGTATCTCTCGGCGAAGTACGTTTACTAACGATCAAAGTGTCAGGGCCCAGCGGGCTCCAATTATTCGGCGAAGCACCGAAGTCAACTTCGGCAGTCTGGAGGAATTGATTCGATTTACACGGTCCAGCGCTCAGGGAAAGTACAAGAATAAATACACTCAGAAACCATGCGTAAGCTCCCTGTATCTCCACGCTGAGTATGTGAGCCAACATTGTTCTCTTCCGCACAGTACTCTAGTCACTATCGATTAGTAAGTGTTGCAATGGTCTGTCGAAGAATTCTACTAGCTGACTCAGAGCCCGCGCACATACTCAGAACCTTGACGAAGTCATCGATCTCTAACTTCCATTCGGTTTTCAAGTATCACCGGACCTTTCCTATTGATTTCCAGGATGCATAGCTCTTCACATGTACACAAATGGTTGTCCGACGATACCCACATCCTACTATTCTTGCTATTGATACCCATCCTTGCCTGTAGATATCAGTATTTGTTACACAGACAACATTCCATTATGACGTATTGCCCAGCCCCATAACCTGTACTTTATAACCCTAACTCGTCATCGTGGCTTCTTGAACCTCGCTGCCAGTTTTCCCTTGGAAAGCTCGACGGCCGCACTAAAATCACGTCCAGTGCCCATCAGATGGCGGCAGGCCATGCTCGTAAAGCGTGTTGCGAACAACTCGCCAAATACCGTCGAGTATACGTTAGATCCTACAAGAAAAAGCGCCATAGAAAGTTCCCGCAGAATAATGGTGGTAGCGGTGCCCCAATTTCCACCCGTGTGGCGGGTCTGGCCACTGCCTTCTAAGCACCAGCACGGTATCAGCTCGTTCCTGGATCTGGCGCATGGTCCGGGGGCGATCCAGGACAGTAGGTTCGCGCAAAGGGAGAAGGCGGGGCGGATGGCACAGTCACGGTGGTACTGGGCCACGTAAGTGAGCTCTGAGCTGATTCAAGTTCGGCTTTATGATGGCGCTAAATATACAAGTTGGCTCCCACCGCTGCATTACCCTCAGGCTCTTTTTTTTTTGGCGAACTCAGCTAGAGCCTGAGCCTGCGTGTGCTTGAATATGCGGGGCGGGTAACATAACACATCCGGCCCCGGGTCAGCAATCATTGATCAATTAATCACCGGCAATAGGACGAGCGCGTTACCGAGCCGGGCCAGTTCAAGTTCGTCGAACCTCCCATTCACTTCCCCCCCCTCATTATCACTCTTGACAGTCGGTACGGGCACGGCGCTCCGCTGGCATGTGGGTACCAGTTACATACACTGGATTCTAGAATCTCGGGAAAAAGGGCAGGTCCTAGAACAGCCCCACTGCCGCCCTCCCTCCGCTTAGCGCTCAGCTGCCAGAGACAACCATGACTCGGGTCAAGAATACCAGCGGATGTGAGTAATCAAGAGGATTGCCTGAAGGGCCTGAGAGGTGCCTGCGGGGTCCCGTCACATGCAGATGCGAAGTTTGACCTCTCGTGTTCTGGGGAACATCACTGCGAGCAATAATTCTGTCTACGGTACCGTCTGACTATCGAGCAAATTAGGATCGCTACACCGCACTGTGGTCCAAACTATTACTCGACACCGGTTTGGTGGATGCAACGATGCACAACCCAGCCACGGGCGCTCGACGCGGAGTCATCGCATCGTTCTGTCTCCAAATTGTCTTTCTAATCCAGCGGGGGGGCTGTCCGTTTTGGCAGGGAATTCGCCGCAAACAACGCACGGCGGACGTAAATTGATGGCGCACCCTTTCCACATGTGTATGTTTAGTGCCAACTTTGGAGAATTCCTTACTCTTTCTCGACAGGATTTCGCTGACTGAGCGCTATGCTGTACGCTCATCCTCATGCGTGTCGTGGAACCTTCACTACATGCTTTGTCTGTGCGGTGATCCAGTGTGACCACTCAAAGATAAAGCTCCACAGGCAGTGGGGTGGGGAGCGTACCTGCACTCTCCCCACCCAATCTCCGGGGAAAAAACATACCTCAGTCAACGCCAACAAATCTCTTTCCTACTACAAGTAGCTCTACGCCCAGCACGGGTCACCAATTCAGACTACAATGAACACCCTTTCCGGTTCCAGACCTCTCCTGAAGAAGGCACTTCTTATTGCTATACGACACGTTCACCGAGGATCCGAGTGCGGCAATCTTCCCGATCTTCCTCTCGCCCATCGAGACGTTAAAGCGCTTCACAATTTCCTGATAGGTATGTGCTACTGAGTGCTTCAATTTGACTGATCCCAATTATACTGTCAGCTTCTCACGGGTACCATGATGATGATATCACATTGATGATCGACGATCGAAACCACCCGGAACATCTTTGGCCTACTCGCAACAGGATTGTACGTTGCTTTACTTGCCATTTTTCTAGTCCTGATCCATCGTTTATATCCCAGTTGCACCAGATAGATCGATTGATCAAGGGTGTCCCTGAAGATTGCCATTTCTTTTTCTATTGTAAGTTGTATCCTCCCTTTCTATCATGACGCACATTGACATATGAACCATAGTTTCTGGCCACGGGCTAGAAGAAGATGGCCATGACCGTGCAAGGATGAGAGCGGATGGTCGAGACGATGGTCAGCAGAATCATCCTCCAGCTTTCTTTATACTCAGGCAACTTCAGAAATTGTTAGCGCAGACGGGAACCCTATTCTCGATTATGTGAGTACCTTGATGTTCATAGCGGTCTCTGCATTGCAGTTAACCCCCTATCGCCTAGATCCTTCACAATCATTTGGTAAAACCCCTTCAAAATGTGAAAGGGTCAAAGTTGTTTGTATGAACGCTTTGCCTTCGATCAATTCGTTTGTTGACATTAATATTTAGGCTCTCTTCGATTGTTGCCACTCCGAAACTCTATTAGGTACGCGATATGTGATCGACCTTGTCGCTGTGCTCATCCGTGGCGTTCTCCTTTTGGTAGACTTGCAAAGGGGCAACGGACCAAACATTTATTCAAGAGCATGGAGTGCTGGCCCAGGTCAGCTGTTTATAAGTCAGTCGTAACCTGGTTGACGACATTAGAATCAAAGTACTGAGCTTGATTTACCCCAGATCTAGCAAAGATCGTTGTTGAACTGTGTAAATCTTCTATCTATGACGCACATCGAGGTTTTCTAAGTATCATGCAGTCAAATTGAACAAAGCGTGTCGCAGTAAATATCCCAATGCTCCTCCGCCCCCACGGCGGGCCAGTACCAAGTGGCGCAGTCCTCCAACATCCAAGACTGAACAAGTTGGGGAGCTCGGTGTGGTACGCACGTGGCTTCATAGCCTTCCATCCCTTGAATTAATGAATCCCTGCAGATTTGTTTATCCGCCTGCAGAGATGGACAGCTCGCACATGACGATTGCGAACGCGGCGTCACTTTCACAAAGGTAGAATGTCGACGTCTTTGATTAAATCATATCTCCTAACTGACTGTGGATCTCAAGTGTTTCATGGATGCTATGGAGGGAAAACTCAACATTACATGGGTAGAACTCCGCGATGCGCTCCGGTAGGTGACCGTATGACCAGTTCCGAGCCTTCTTTTGAAGACCGGTGTGACCTACCAGGGGGCTCGTATCAGAGATTCGGACGAGATACGAAGAAACGTACTTGCGGGGCTTGCTGGTAGACTCTGATAGCGAGATCTCCCACGAAGTTTGGACACAAGAACCAAGGGTGAGTACTTGAGTGACGAGCTGAAGTCTGAGCGATCTATTTACGTATGTGAAAAGTATTCTACTAGTTCTCACACGGTATGTCAATATGGTTGATCAGACCGTTCATGCTCATTTTGTTTATAGGACTTGACGAGAAGGGTATCGCTTTGACTCTTTCGCAAGAGCCACCGTCTTCGGACGATATTATACCAAAGATACCCAGTCCATGGACTCCAAATTCCCGTGTATCTCTCCATTGCAATGTTCGAGTTGTCAATCATTTTGACGATGTGCGGCCTTGACTAGTTCTCGAAGAAAATAGCTCCCGCGATTAATAATACTTACTACACTGAACGTACCGAATATTATGAACCACGAGAAACTTTCTTGATAGCAAGCAACAAAGCCCGTTGACGAGCAGGACGTGCGATACACATGAAGTATGAGGTTAAATAGGCAACCCACTCCACCACTCAGAAGGGAGATACTAGTAAAACTGATAGGAAGCTCATATAGTGGCTATTCCGAATCTAAATCTCTACAAGCGCGGTGGCCCAATAGTGATACTACTAAAGCCGAGTTTCTTCAGCCAACTTCTTAGCCAGCCCACACCTTCGACCGCACGAGCCGGCACAGGACTTCCGTGGAGACTTGATCTTGCGTAGACCACAAATGGTCGATAATATGTTCCAATTATGCCCCTGAGATCATTGTAATGGACGTGAGCATGATAGTTAAATAGCGAGGAACTCACCAAAGAATGCCTTGCAGAAGGGGCACCGCAATCTGGTCGCGGAAGGTAATGTAGGCGATTTTTCCCCAGTCGACTCGAACGATTTGCTGTGAGGAGGTGACCAATGGCTTCGCGTGAGTGGACATAATAAAATCTATATTTTCCGCGTCAGCTTCGCCAGGCTGTTCTCTCTCTTTCGAATCTCCAGCACCAGGTCCGACGTGAATGCAGTCCTGTATGCGCTTCAAGTATACTTGCTCGAACCGAAGATCTGGAATAGGCAGACGCTTTCGGGCGTAGCCAGGCTCTTCGTGCTCGATGTCATGAGGATGGAAAGGATAGTCAGGGTAGTCGTGCGAGTCGCGTGTGGTCATTGCTAGACCTTGGTCGGGAGTTGCCGAGCGAACTTGATCAGAGCTATGGACATGCGTCTGGGGTTGTCTGCACTGCTGGTCTGCTTGGTGTCCTCGCTGTATTTTCCGTTTCACTCCAGTAGCCATATCTTACTCGAAAATCCGAGATCCAACACATCTCGCATACTCCTACTCACCGCACATCCCGATGATGAATGCCTCTTCTTCGCACCAACCGTTTTGGCGCTTCAAGAGGATCCAACGCGTCCAGAAATATACTCCTTAACGATGTCCATCGGAAACGCCGAGGGCCTCGGTCAAGCGAGGAAAGAGGAGTTGAGTCGTAGTCTGGATGTGATGGGTATTGGCGAGAACAAACGATGGGTCGTCGACCACCCGTAAGGCTGTTGGCGGACCTCCCATAGATCGTCACTCTAAACGGTCGATTTATAGTATGCTTCAAGACAACATCACCCAGGAGTGGGACGCCTCTGTCATCGCCGTTGTGATTGCACCATATGTCGTAGACAATCACATCACTACGGTTTGTGCTCTTGGTTGTCCTCGACCCAACGAGTCAATGACACGTTCTAGATCTTAACATTTGACACTCAGGGAATCTCTTCTCATCCGAACCACTATTCATTGCCATTTGGCGCTTGGAACCTTGCCAACGTTTTGCTTTCCAAGGCACCCGAGCCGACTTCCATCGTACCCCGAGTCTTCAGCCTTGTCACAAGACCTACCATCCCGAAGTATACTGGCGCATTTGCGTCCCTCTCAAGCCGCCTAAGAATACTGCTAGATAAGATCCCAAATTACTTTACGCAAAGTGATAAGACCCAGCGAGCGGTATTTACTGCCGGCTTCAAGCAGTATGCGACAGCTGTCCGAGCAATGCGGAAGCATACGTCTCAGCTGGAGTGGTTCCGCTATCTCTATGTGACGTTCTCGCGGTATATGTGGGTCAATGAATGGGTTGAAGTCAAGTCGACCGACACTTTGCGACGAGTCTAGATAGTACTTGTAGACTGGGAACACGTGTATTTGCTTGTTTGGTTGGCGTGAGATTTGTGTTTTGTGTATTGTTCGCTCCTCTTGGACCATGGCACGATTCAGTGCCCTCACCAGCGACAGCAGCGACGACGAGCAAACACGCGACACGTCCAGGGATGTTCAAAAACGTCCCCCTGCTTCGCCGACCCAGTCTGTGGACATGGACGAGGACTCGTCAAGCTCTAGTTCGGAAGAGGTGGACATAGAAGAGGAGGAAGAGGAGGAAGAGGAAGAATCCGAAGACGCGTCCGACATGGACCAGGACGACCTCGCCATCAAAAAGGACCCTTCTTCGCGTCAGCGCAACCATGCCCTCGTCGAAGACTCGGATGGCGAAATTCGATACGAGCACACTCGAAGTCGATCCACGTCCTCGAGTTCGTCCAAGTCCGAGCCCGAGGATACACATCGACGAGGCGCCACTTCCACCTCGTGGGCGGGACGTATTGGTGTTGATGCCCAAAAGATGCACGTCATGCAGACGTCGCTATTCCGTATGCCGGAGGAGGCTGCAGCACTTCAAGCGATGAATCAACCAATGCGACCACGTTTCAAGCTATCACCCACAATGAGCCGCAAGCATAGTCGTGACTCTGTTGGGGATGGTCGGTTAGACTCTCAGGAGGTACGTGGCTCATTGTTTCTCCTGTTTCGAATCTCACGATCGTGTTTAGAGGATTTCGTTCGCTCACGATATCGATCATCCTGTTTATAGACCCTCCCGCAAGTACGCACGCGTCGATATATCAGCCTCGGTTGTAGCTGGAAACGAAGGTGTATTAGCGGACGCAGGTCTTGCGTTAGGCCGCTCCTTCCGCGTCGGATGGAGTATCCGTGGCAATCTGGTCCATTTAGGTCAATTATGTGGCCCATCGAGACAGGCGTACGTACACCTTTGTTCGTTTGAGACAGACCACTCACTATCATGAGTAGTCAAATATCTGCTAACTCCTCGGTCATTATGAAAACACGCGTTCCATTCTTCTCTGAACCCCCAGATGACAGTAGCAATAGACTTTCCCGATTGCTGCAACACCACCTCTCAAAAACGCCCATCGTGAAAGACGAGGATGGGCTTCCATTTGCTGACCCGTCTTCGGAGCTCTCCTTCTCGTCCTTCACATCCTTGTATCCCAAAAACGAGAATTCGTACGAGGCGTCTGTCTTCCGTCTTGGTCGTGCACTATTCGACAGTATGGAACTTTATCTGGGCCAGGACGTGACAGTTGACGTCAAGAATCGTATATCGGCCATCCGACGCAAGGCTGCGCTCTCCGAGTGGCTGGGAGAAGTTGTTACAGCGTTGGTTGACGCTGACCTGAAGAAACATCCTTCCTCCGATCCTGCCGCCCTCATATTTTCCCTTCTTACCGGATACCAAATTGACAAGGCATGCGATACTGCCATGGATTGCGGGTCCGTCAAACTTGCAACACTTATCTCTCAGGCTTCGGGCGACTTCGAATTCAGAGAAGATCTTAAGGAACAACTGCAGTTATGGCGGGAACAGAGAATAGATGTTCACGTCAGCGTGAGTATCAGAAAAATATATTCTGTACTCGCTGGTAGCCTAGACATCCTGGAAGGGTCGAAGGCAATTAGCCTCGAACGGTGCCCAGACGTCGATCCGCTTGAGGGGTTGGACTGGAAACGGACGTTCGGGATGTATCTCTGGTATGTAGAACCTATGGATGCGTCCATAGCTCAAGTATACCAGTCGTATGAGCGCGCCGTGCGAGAATCACCTTCACGGGTCGCACCTCCACGGCCGCATTATCTCGAAGGCGCTCCATCGAAGAAGTTTGGGTTCCATATACCCTCTTCTCCTCCGCCCGACGCTCTATTCTCCCTTGTTCGATTGTATGCCGACCCTGCTTGCTCGCTGTCTCAAATCCTCTCTCCGCTTTCCTTCGGACCTTCACCCGCGGACTACTCTCTTCCTTGGCATTTATACATCATCCTTTCACGGTGTATGCGCATTCGCGATTTTTCCGACCGTGGTGAGGCAGAGCACGTCGAAGAAATGGACGAGGGCGTCTCGGGACGGCGCGAAGGTCATAGTCCAAGTGCTGACCTGCTAGCTAGTTACTACGCGCAACAATTGGAGCAATTGGGCATGCTCCAAGAAGCTGTCTTCGTACTTCTTCACATCGAGGGTTCAGCTGGGCAAGTTCTAGTATACTCGGTCGTGGTGATGATGTACTAACCTTTGCGTTGTCTAGGCGAGAAAAAGCCGTCCGGGACATCCTTCATAGATCAGCGAATAAATTGGACGAGTGGATGTGCAGTGGTATTCTGGGGAGCCTCAAGATTCCTCTTGCATGGGTCAACGATGCCAAGGTACATCGATTTTCGTACGTTCCTTATCTTCGAGCCACTCATGTTCTTCGACAGGCACTCTATGCCATAAGCCAAGGCAAGGTCTTCGAGGCCTACGAATTATACATGGCAGCGGGACTCTATCAATCCGCTCATGATCTTGCTGTGGTAGAACTAGCACCTGAGGCAGTGATTCGCCAAGACTTTGATCTCTTGGCATCCTTGTTTGAGCGAATGGTGAGCCAGTCCATTGATGGGTGGTATGTCAAGGGCAAGGTACGTCCCTCTCTGATTCCCCTGTATCATACCTCACGCGCTGCCTTCAGGCCTATCTGGACTATGCCGTAGCGATGACGCGCCTGCCTGAGCTCCACGCGTCTATCAGCGATGCGGCGGTACCTGATATGACTGAAGAGGCCGAGCTCGAAAGTCTCGCACGTGGGATACCGAAATTGATGGGCATCCTTCCGGACGTGTTGTGTTTGCAAAATGATCCCAGGCATAGGGTTGCGTTGGTAGAGATGATGTCGGGACTGACGGCGGTGTTGGATCAAGTGAAGCCGCTTGCACTCGTGAGTCCTGTTGGATTATTTTTTGTACGAAGCCTTCTGATGACCGACTTTCACGGTGTATCTTGATCCAGGCGCAATCACAGATCCGATTGACCGGGATGGACGAGGCGACGAGGTTGCGCCACATTCAGACGACGGCACTTGAACGGTTTATGCGGTCCATTCAGGTGTCGTGACGCTTGTGTCTAGATACAATGGATTTGTTGTTGTCATTATTTAAACAGCATCTTACGACGAACCTTAGAACTGACGAGGACAGCTCACGCACACCGCCTCTAGATGTGCTCCTTCATCAGATTCGAGGTCATGGGAAGTCGCCGCAGATGCAGTTAATTAATACCACAGCACACGATGCAAACCTATGATGCATCAGTGGGTAGCGTCTCGAATGACAGAAACGAGATCCCGATAGAGTAAACTCTTTTCGTTCTCAAACGCTTACAGTGCCCAAGTGAGATTCTGCGATTGCTGTATTGGCTGAATGCAGCACAAGCAACCGCATCGGCATTGTATCCGGACGGGTATGTCGGGTAGATCATCAATGACATGTCGCAACGCCATCGGGATATCATACGAGAACTAACATGATTTTGATGAAGCCAGCGATGTTGATGCAGTTCTTGTCCGACTGAAGTATTCAGTCTCGGCTGCAGCATGTGCCCGCGCCGGTCCGATGCCTTTCTAGTGTTCGCGTAGGAGAAGCGGACCATTGCAGCAGGGGTTATCAGTCATCAAGGTAACCAAGCGCTGGCTTTATCCTCCGCATGCGCGATCAGTGCGCAATCCTACTCTGCCAAGTCTGGTAATGAGTGAGGCGAACCTGTGTAGTAGCACGAACTTGATGCGACGCGGCATAATCTGTCAAAGCGTGTTAGTATCGAGGCACAGATGCGATGGTGGCCGGCCGTAGTGGCAAAGTTGAAAGCCACGTCCCGGTATCTCTCCTGCCTCTGACTCCTTCGAATCGCTCGAAGCTGTCCATTGACTCATACTGAGCGAGTTTTGGGACGATTGGAACCGCAAGCTCCGTCTACGTACCCACTTCGTTCGTATCGTGAAGATGGCGCGGTAAATCCATAACAGTTCTCTTTCGGGAATATTTGTCATCTTCCTCTGCATAAGATGCCCACAAATGAAGTTAAAGTTGTATTCCTGTGAGCCATTCAAGCCCTTTGCGGACAATGGGTGAGGTTTGACGTGTGCGAGGACCCTGAAGTTGTCCCATTTGGTTTAGATTCTCCGAAGAGTGCGCGCCTGGTGGTGTTGTTTTCCTCTTCGGGACATATGTTCGGTCCGGGTCAGTGTGTGAGACAGAAACTATAAACGTTGCTCTGTACCTTGAGCAACTCAATGTTTCCGAAAATACCATCACGACCTCAAAGAAATTATCGACTGGTCCGTGGGCCTCGGGAACCACGATAGTGGGGACGACCGGATTGGTGGATACTTGCCGGCACAAAGCCAACACACAACGGACCCCTCGGAAAGTATGGACATAGAGACGGAGATGCATTGGATCTGGACTGCGAATGGAGACGAGGCAGCCGTCAAAGATGAACACCGTAATTCCAGAATTGCATAGGATGTTGCGAGATGGAGATCTGGAACGGACGGTTAGATGGAGGCGTTGCCACGAACATTATAACAAGGTATAGAACAACAGAACATTAGGTACCACCCAGAAATGAAACGGAAACAGAGAACCGTAGGAGGGATTGCTGGAGTAGAGCAAACCAGGACCACGTTGAAGTGCCAATTTTGCAAACGTCGAATCGGCCCAGGTGTATACCACAAGACAGAATAATGAGGCATTTGGATTCTTGCCAGTGATTGCTTCGTTAGCAACGCTCCAAAAGTAAGAATACAGTGACACGAGGCCGCCGGCATTGGCGATGTTGGCAACCCAGGTGTGGACATCCTTGTTGCATGTTGTCGCGGGGAAACTGGAAGCAGTGACCGCGTACTCGACCCAAGTTGCCGTCGCTTAAGCTTGCTTGACCCTTCAGATAATAGACTCTCCTGGTTCAGGGCCAAACTTGCGGTTCCACGTTTCATCTGGATACACCGAAGTCTGACGGATCACGGGCCAGGAACATTGAACAGGCAGTTCCGGCTGAAGAGAAACCTTCCCGGTTACAAAATTAAAATGATCAACATACACCTCACTGCTGAAGCTCACTCACAGAGAGCGTCGTCAGACGGCCGTCTTTGGAGCTGGCAGTCTCCGACTCGGATGATCTGAATCGATCTGACCGTTCCGTCTCTACAAGGTCGATAAGTGCCGCTGGTGGAAGGTGATCTTGAACGACAAGGTGTGATGCATACCATTGTCCGCTTATCAGCAGGGTTGGCATGTTTGTACCAATATATCATGATCATGCCTATGCCAGTACATTTCAATCCGTACTCCGGCAATTTTGCAGTAAACCGTGCGCCTGATCCGATCATTTGTGAGTCGCCGGTAAAATGCCGACTCGGAGCTTTGGATCGGCTAGTATTTGCTTTAAGATGTTGCGAGCTCGAATGGGTTCGTTACGTTGGCATGACTCTATCGATCATAGCGTTGATCCATGACACGTGGTTTGAGCTAGAGTCGCTATAACATTGACAGGATCGCAATATTACAATAAATAATTCAACCGCACATCTAAGGTCTAAGATCTATAAGATCAAGTAGGGAGATAACGGGACCAGTCTAATCGATGCTTTTGCCCGATTGCAAGAGTACAGTAGCCAGGATGGCAACATCTATGAGCCCAAGTTCGACCGCCCGCGCGCTCAGCTCAAGCACGACAGCATCGTAGCTCCTCGTAATGCGGGCCAGCCATTCTGAAGAGCCAGGCGCAAATAGCTAGTGTTTAAAAAGGTAGATACATCAAAAAAGGCAAGAAAGAAAAAGAGAGCGGAACGTACGTGCAAAAATCGTTCGACAGGGGCCCACGCGTACTGGACACCACGATGGGTTATCAACCGGTAGCTGTGAAAGGCGGCCGACCGGTCAGTCTGCGCGCCGACCTGGTGGAATGCCGCGAAGAAGCGTACGCACCGTCTGTCTGGAGAAAGTTGCAGCCATTGTGCAGCGGACTGTTTTCCGCCGATGGCTTGCGCCTCGACTGTCGGATGAATTCGCCACTCGATGACGGCGACGTTCTGGTCCGCGGCGTTCCTGAGCAGGGTGAATGCCTGCCCATTGGTCGCGACGCGGTAATATGTCTCGTTGTTTGGACCGACGACGCTGCAGTCGAGGATGGTTGGATTCAAGGACGTGAAGCGGAAAGTGACGAGCGCATGAAGGGACGGGTTGACCGACGACACCGGCGGATAGGGGAGCGCTCCAAAAATGGAAGGTGCGCAACTTGAAGTGACGTTCGTGGCGTTTTGGGCCGAAAAGGGGTCAGTACCGTACACCATTGCTCGTCAAACGTTGCGCGTCGTAGAATGTCTCGGGTGAAGGATGATAGTCTGGCCCATGTCCTTTGCCTTCATATATAGACGATGCAGTCTTGAAGCTATGTTTGTGGTATAACCCAAAATACGTATAACGATGAATGTCAGTGGTCGCCGGAATTAAGCCAGGTGAATGCACTCACGCAACAAGGAATGCTGTCTGGCAGTACTTCATCATGCAAAACTCTAAGAATGTAGCTCGCTTGTCGAGCTGTGTAGCGTCATCATAGGTGTGTTACCGTGCGATTATCAGGGTTGTTCGCTCGGGTCTCAAGGGCATCGAGGCGTCCTGCGAGTGTTTCACCACCATGTCAACGGAATGAAGGTGAAGCATTTTTGGCTCACTAGAAGGTGCAACTCTTCGGGTGTGCCAGAACCTCCGATGAGCTCCTTGAATACCGGCGAGCACAGAACCACGATGCCAGGAGATCTGAAGCGACCGTTCGCGGTGATTCACCCACCGTACGCCTAAGACAGGATTGCATAGGTGCTCTTGACTACCATTCATTTGCTTCATCAGAAAGACGGACACGAAGGAGAATATTGCCAAGGACGATGAACACTCATTGAAATTCAATGCCACAACGAAACAGGAATTGGGGAGGGTAATACTAGAACATGTAAAACATGCAACGAGGTTAAGACATGGATACACTTTCATACAGCCATCAAATACAACTCATGTACACGTCCGAATGAATTGCAAGGCAGCCGTAATCACACTACATGGCATACCTGGCCAAAGACACATCAGGGGGATTAAACAAGGAACATAGGAATACATACTTCCTTGTCCACTCCCTAGCAGTCGCTTCGTACCGGGCACGGTCTGTCTTGTACAGATGTGCAATATCGTGCACCAGCGGATCATCGGGATTAGGGTCAGTCAACATCGAGCAAATCGACAATAGTACTGGAGGGGATATTAAATGGGATGGTGGGTGCGAACCGCAGAAGCCAACCTTTCGAAACGGTCAACGCTGGTGACCATTGGTCTCTAAGGATGTCGAGGCAGATGGAGCCATTGGCATTGATGTTGGGGTGGTAGATCTTCGTGGTAAAGCTGACTTTGGGTGGCTTGAAGGGATAGTCCGTGGGGAACGAGATTGAGAGGAAGAAGACACCGCCCGCGTACGGTGAGTCACCCTGAACCCACGATAAGTTATTTGTGGCGCTATCTCCTTGAACCGACTACATACCGGACCCATGATCGTTGCTTGCCATTGGAATATATTGTCGCCAGTGGGACCAGCGCTGCAAGATGAGGGTGGGTCACGCCCGAGGTCGACCAATTCCTAAGATAGTGATTGGTTGGCTTGGCGCCAAAACAATGAGACTACATGAGAAGGACTGCGCACCTTGGTAATGCGCTTGGCGGCCATTTCAGAGAAACGTAAAGATACTGGCTGATCTGTGCCAGCGGTACAACATGAATCATCATTGGATCGGATGTCATCAAACAAGATCAACGGGGAACGGATGAGCGGGGTGGATCACACGATACGGTGGGGATAAAGTAAAGACAAAGGGCTGGAAGTCAGCGATGAAACGCCGGGAAGAGGAGCAAGAATACGCACGGGTTTGTCTGCAGGAAGAGGACGAGAAATGGAGTGATGGTGGAAGGAGAGTCAGGTCGGTTGGGGGCCGTGGCTATTTAGGATGTTTGGAAACTGTTTGGTTGCTGACAAAGTTGCTGGCTGTGCAGCGGGTTCTGGTACGTTCCAGGGTAAACTAATCGCTATGTACTCGGACTAGCCTCGTCGCGCCGTATCAGCCCAACGCCGACGATCACTCCCTCGGCGAGCACATCCGCCGCCTTGCGCCCTTCTTTCGCCTGGTGTTCTGCCTGCTTGATGAACTCCGCCTTGACGACGTTGGCACGTGCGATCTAAGGCCACAT